>BQNB010119123.1:0-16223 GCA_026074375.1 Tanacetum coccineum
GTATACATATACATATACATATGTATACATATACATATACATATGTATACATATACATATACATATGTATACATATACATATACATATATATATATACATACATATACATATATATATATATAGATATATGTAAATGTATATGTATATGTAAATGTATATATATAAATGTATATATATATATGTAAATGTATATATAAATGTATATATAAATGTATATGTATATATATATATATGTATATATATATGTATATATATGCTTAATAAACCATGGCGTACATGCATGTAATCCATAGTTGACAATTTATGGCAAGATAAATAAGCTACACATATATATAAAATCTAAAACGCATATTTACCAAATAAAGCGAATTAGAAAACATCTAAAATATATTTATATATATTATTTCCTTACTTATGTGACCAAATAAAGCAAAATTATTTCTCTAAATAATTTTCTAAAATAATTTTCACATAAAAAGGCAACAAATAATACATATGGGGCGACTTATTTTACATATATTTACGTTTTTTATGTAATTATTACGCTATATGAGATGGCTCGTGATGCTACTGTTGGATTTGGTTAATCATTAACCTTAATATTACACTAATATTCTATGAGCTACGCATTGGATATAGATCACATATAGCATAAATAATTAACCATAAAAAACATAAACATAAATAAAGGATACATATCTTTAGCAACCAAGCTAGTAACAAAACGCAAGCGTCTTCGTGTACGCGCACGTGTGTCTAATCGTGCTTAACCAAAACCACTATTAGTTACTAAAAGAAATAACCTCCACGTGTATCCACACTACACGTCAAACGATATCACCCGAATGCTAGTTCTTGATCGACGAACAAGTGAACACAAGAATAATTGAAACTAAAAAACCCTAAAGGGTTGTTTGTTTCGATCGACCAAAGAAAGAGAGAAGAGAAGGGATGTAAATTATGAGCTCTAGAATCCTTCTTATATAGTAGATGATTTTAGAGTTTACCTAAAATACATAACTTAAAGGAAAAGATAGCCCAAACCCTAATCCACCCTTTCTTTAGGCTTAGGCCGGTCGAACCAAGGACCAACACCCCCTTGGTGTTGACTTTTTGAATTTTCTAATATTTATGGTTAATTACATTTAATTACCCATTAAAAAGCCTTTATAGTTAGTTATTCATAACAAACTAATTAACGACCGTCAGTGTTATTTCGTTAACTCATATATTAATATAAATAATAAATATACAAATATATTATTATAAACATTAAGTGAATGATATCTAAGTGTAAACGTGTGTGACCCCCATAGGCTTACGTATTCCTAGCCGTATAAATATCAGTATGACATGAGCACAAACCAACATTAACTCAGTCTAGAGTATGACAACATGGAATAAACCATTTCTTTTAGTACTTTATTTTTCTTTTCAGATATACCATTTTGTTGTGGAGTATAGGGGGCAGTCGTTTCATGGATATTACCAACAGACTGAAAATAAAGAGTATCCATGTACTCACCTCCCATATCAGTCCTGAATCTTTTGATCAGGGACCCTTGTTGTAATTCAACTTTAGTTTTGAATACTTTGAATTTATCTAATGCTTCATTCTTAGTATGTAATAAATAAACATAACAAAACCTTGAAGCATCATCAATAAAAGTTACAAAGTATTTCTTATTTCCTAATGAGGGAGTAGCATGCAAATCACACGGATCATTGTGGATCAGCTCCAAAACTTTAGTTTCATGTTTTACCTTTTGAAATTGTTTCTTAGTTATTTTGGTCATCATGCAAGTCTTACACTTTCCAGTGTCCATGTCAAAAGATAAAATTAACCCATCCTTAGACATATCTTGCATCCTTTTAAAGTGGACATGGCCTAGTCTAGCATGCCATAAGATTGAATCATTCAGTTTAGAGGGTGACATAAAGGCTGAAGCAATATTATCATTAACAATATTAAGCATGAACATTTGATTACTCAAATAACCAAAACCAATAAACACACCATGTTTGAATAGAACAAATTTATTAGATTCAATCACTTGTTTATAACCACAATTATTTAAAATTTAAAACCAAATTCTTCCTAATCTTAGGAACATGCAAAACATCAAACAAAGAAACAATCTTTCTAGAACTAAATCTAAGATCTACACAACCACGTCCATGCATCAGGGTTGTTGACTCATTTATCATGTGAAGAATAGAACCATCATTCAGGGACTCATAGGTCTTGAACCAGCTTCTATCTTTACACACACATGAACAGTTTCTCTTGAGTCAACCCACCACGCAACATCATCATCCTGCACAAAGTATGTCTCAGGTACATATGTAACATAATAAACCTTAAGAGATTTATTAAACATATTCTGACCTTTCAGTGAGTTAGATGAACCATCCACTGAACCCTTTATGCCTGAACCATTGGCGTTGTTGCCAACATTAACATCTTTGCGATCCCTTTAAATGTGACCAGTTTTGCCACATTTCCAACAAGTAGGTTTAGCCTTATTGTTAGGATCAGTCCTTGTATTATCATGATGTTTACGTTTACCTTTGTTGTCATTGTACCTGGTGGAGTTGTTATACTCCACCATATTGACAACTGAAAGACCAGCAACATTTTTGCCCTTTGGCTTGTCCTTATCCTGCACCCTGAGGGACTCCTCAATGCGTAGATGACAGCCCAACTCAACAAGAGTTAACTCCTCCTTCTTATGTTTCAAGTTGTGCTTGAAATCTTTTCAAGAATGAGGGAGTTTATCAATGATACAAGAGACTTAAATAGCCTCATCCATGTTCATTTTATGTTGTGTAAACCTTCCAAGTATACCAAGAAGTTCATTGTATTATTCCAAGACTGGTCTTGAATCAATCATTTTGTAATTTGCGAAATTACTAACAAAGAACTTCTCACTTGATGCATCATCGGCCATATATTTGGCCTCAAAGAAATCTTATAGTTCTTTGGAAGATTCAACATTTTGGTAAGGGTTAATGGCATTTAATAGCAACGTACTTTCATATTTGAGCCATTATTAGACACGAACCCAAAAAAGTACCACAATACCCATCTAACTTTCAAATTTTGATCAGTTATCATATGTTTTAGAGTCATCTCTTGCACCGTTAGTCTTTTTGACTAACGACCGTTTGTAATTAACTCAAAAATATGTTTTCTTTTTCTTTTCTAATTATTTTTTAAATTTTCTTATTATTTAATTATCATACGTGTATAAAAATGCATAGAAATATATATATAAAAACGGATAAAGGACTAGCGGTGCAAGAAAAAAAACACATTTTTTCGAAAAGAAAAATATAATTAGAAAAAAAATTATATAAAAACGGATAAAGGACTAACGTGTATAAGAAAATTTAAAAAATAATTAGAAAGAAAAAGAAAACATATTTTTGAGTTAATTACAAACGGTCGTTAGTCAAAAGGACTAACGGTGCAAGAGATGACTCTAAAACGTATGATAATGAATCAGAATTTGAAAGTTGGATGGGTATTGTGGTACTTTTTTGGGTTCGTGTCTGATAATGGCTCAAATGAGAAAGTACGTTGCTATTAAATGCCATTAACCCTTTTGGTAAATATCAAATAAAGGATCAGACATACCATTGAGGATTAAACCTTTGCAGACATAATCATCATTGTCTCACTTGGCCCTCTTCCTGACTTGTTCCATAGTTGGATTATCATCACCATCTTCAAGAATAGGAGTAGTCAGCACATACACCACACTCATGCTAGAAAGCAAGAAGTGCATTTTCTTCTGCCATCTTCTAAAGTCTACCCCTTTAAAGTTGTCACGCTTGGCAAAGTTTAAAGCCATGTGTTTCATAGCAGCATCAGCCATTGATTATCACAAAATAATCTTCTTTGATTGTTTGTTGTGGTAGGCCCAGAACAAGGTGAAGATAATTAATAGCCTAGTTAATTACCAAGATGGTTATCAGATATCACTTGAAGTCGTGTAATTACTTTCCAAAGAAGATTATTCGACCTTATGTCTGGGTATCACGAATACCTCCTTGGAATAAAACCAAGTGTTGTTCTTGAATTAGGCACAAATCAAGAACACTGCGTTTCTATGTGTTTAGGTTTTCTGATCTCTTTCTCATGCAGTTTGTGATCTCTTATTTATAGGAGAATACTCAAAACCCTAGTCAAAGGAGTTATGAGGGATTATAGGAGATATAATCTATTCCATAACTGACTTCTTTGATTTAAGGAATTAGTGGTTACAATGATCATATTAAACGTGGTCATTAAAGTAATTGTAACTTACCAGATGAAACGGTCAAATCAGTTACAAGTCGTTAAATTCATATTAATGAGTTATTCCTTCAGTATCCTGAACATTCAGCTAACTCACTGAAGAGTATACAAGCTGAAGGTTCAATACTGAAAAGACTCACTAATGAGTTAACCCGCTGAGGATACTTCTTTTGATGGATTACTCTCTGATGAATATCCTTCAGTCCAGGGTTACTCACTGAAGAGTGAACTCACTGAAGTTCATCAGTGACATGAATTCCTTTTAACCACTATCTGAGTCAGGGTGTTCAGTGACCTATGGGAGTACACTCCGTACCTCCAGTCCCTTAACCGGTATGAACTGAACCCTCATTGAACTAAATTTCCAACAATCCTCCCTAATTTAGTACAATACCTTTGCATGAAAAATTAAACATTAAACAAACAAGTGCATAAATGAAAATGTCCTGAGGATTGAATTTCCATCTTAGTAATTACACGTTCAAATATTCGAGAATCAGGGTGTTCTAAGAATTGAACCCTTCAACCCATTTGAATACCTGAAGATAAAAACACACAAGTTTTCAAACACATAAGAAACTCCTGACACTATACAAGCCATGTGTCCATATCCAATTCATAAATGTTGTAAGAGCCAAAGTCCATGCTCCCTGAGGCGGCAAAACCTCAACATTTACATAGGTGGTTCCTCTTTATTCATGCTCCTGCTAAGCACTTTTTCAAAGAAATTAACCATTGAGAAGTTAACAACTTCATCCTCCTTTATCAGCAGGTTTCAAGCACATCCTTGGGATGATTATAAAACATGTGCTTCAGTCCACTAAATGTTCAGCTTTCCACATTGAACTCAGCTGCCAAGTTTCCTCAGCAGGGAGTTGGGTGTCCTAGCATTCAGCGACTTAGTTAGACTTTAATCCCATCCCTTCAGCAGACTTTATAACCAAGTCTCTAGCCAGTCCCTTCGTCAAGTGATCAGCTAAATTTTGTTGTGACCTCACAAACTCTATAGATACCACCCCATTTGTAATTAGCTCATAAATCATGCTATGTCTAACACCTAAGTGTCTAGACTTCCTATTGTAGATCTGGCTATAAGCCTTTGCTATGTAGCAGCACTATCACAGCGGATAGAAATAGGTGCTATAGGTTTGACCTACAATGAAATATCAAGGAGCAAGTTTTTCAACCATTCAGCTTCCTTACCAGCAGCTGCTAAAGCCACAAATTCATATTCCATTGTTGAACCAGTAATGCAAGTTTGCTTCTTAGAAGCCCAAGAAATTGCACCACCCCAAGCAGGAATACCCAGCCACTTGTAGACGAATTATCTTCAGTGTTGCTAATCCAGTTTGCATCAGTGTAACCTTCCAACACTAAAGGATAACCAGTATATGTCAATTTATTGGCTATGGTTTTCTTCAAGTACTTCAGTACCCTCTGAATTGCTTGGTAGTGCTGAGTACTAGGATTACTAGTATACATGCTCAGTTTACCCACATCAAATGCAATGTCAGACCTTGTACAAGTCATGGCATACATTAAGTAGCCAATCACCCTAGAATACTCAATTTGAGATACAGCTTGACCATTGTTAGGCATTAGCTTTTCATTTGTATCTATAGGAGTACTAACTAGAGTGCATTCAAAGTAATTAAATTTCTTTAGTACTTTCTCAATGTAATGAGACTGAGAAACTGTTATTCTATTACTTTTATATTTAATCCTTATACCCAGGATAACATTAACCTTCCCAATGTCCTTCATAGAGAACCTTGATGACAAAACTTTCTTTGTCAGGTCAACCTGAAGTTGGTCAGTACCAGAGATCAGCAAGTCATCAACATATAGGCAAATGATGACTCCTTTACCAGATTCAACAAATTTACTATATACACATTTGTCAGTTTGGTTAAGTAAATAAGCATTAGACAAAACCACTTCATCAAATTTTTGATGCTATTGCTTAGGTGCTGCTTCAGTCTATATAGAGACTTAATCAATTTACACACCTTGTATTCATTGCCTGCCCTGATGAAGCCTTGAGGCTGGTTTATATAAACCTCATCTTCTAATTCATCATTTAAGAAAGCTGTCTTCACATCCATCTAGTGAATAATCAGATTGTGAATTGATGTCATAGCAATCAGCAGTCTTATGGTACTGATACATGCTACTGGAGCATAAGTATCAAAGTAGTTTATCCCTAACTTTTGTTTAAAGCCCTGAATGACAAGCCTTGCCTTGAACTTTTCAATAGTTCCATCTACCTTTAGTTTTATTTTGAATATCTATTTACAACCAAGAGGTTTGCAACCTGGAGGTAGATCAGCCAACACACAAGTGTTGTTGCCCATGATGGAATCCATCTCATCATTAATTGATTCTTTCCAGAAAGCAACATCCTGAGACTTCATTGCTTCATCAAATGTCTTAGGATCATCCTCAACATTAAAGCTATAGGAGTGTTGGTCATAGACCTCATCTCTTGTTCCTTTAATTAAGTATAATTGAAATTCAGGTCCAAAGTTCTTTGGAGTCCTATTCCTTTTGCTTTTTTTAAGCTCAGGTTCAGGTTGCTGAATAACCTCTTCAGTGACCTCTTCAAGGACCACTAAACCACCAATGTCTTCAATTATTGAGTTAATTAAACTGATTTATTAGGTTCAATAACAAAGAACCTAAAAGCCTTGGAATGCTAAGCATATCCAACAAAGATGCATTCAATGTCTCTTTCACCTAAAGTTTCCCGCTATGGATCAGGGAGTCTTACAACTGCCCTACAACCCCAAACCCTTAGGTAGTTTAGGTTTGGTTTTCTTTTAATCCAAAGTTCATAAGGGGTAATCCTGTTCTTTTTATTAGGAACCATATTTAATAAATAGTAGGCTGTTAACATAGCTTCACCCCAAAACCCTTGACTCAGTCCTGAGTAGGACAATGTGGAATTAACCATTTCTTTTAATACTTTATTTTTACTTTCAGATATACCATTTTGTTATGGAGTATAAGGGGCAGTCGTTTCATGTATAATACCAACAGACTGAAAATACAGAGTCTCCATGTACTCACCTCCCCTATCAGTCATGAATCTTTTGATTAGGGACCCTTGTTGTAGTTCAACTTTAGTTTTGAATACTTTGAATTTATATAATGCTTCATCCTTTGAATGTAATTGATGACATCAAATAACGTCTATTTTATATCATCATTTATCCCATGTTATTAACCCATTTTGTATAGTTATTGCAAAGAATTGTTACTTAATCGTTTATATTTGAGAATTGTAGTAATTATGGAGTACTTGGTGAATAATAACAAAAGGCGCGCATTTTAGAGCTTAAATGAGGATATTTTAAAGATTACTATTCTGAAGACCAATACGTCGTATCCATCAAGGAAGATACAACATATCCGTTCCTACACTCACCAAAGACCACAGAGGAATGAAGCCCAATACACCGTATCCAGAAGATCTCAATACGCCATATCAGAGATATAGTATATGAATATTCTGGAAGATATCAAGCGTGGTCCCTACTCCAAGAAATCCCTAATACGCCGTATCCAATCCTTGGATACACCGTATCGAACCGACTTTCGGACCTTATAAATAGAAAACTCAAAAATGAGTTTTAAGTGTGCTAAATCATATTCTCGATACCTAAACCATAAAATTCGATTTTCAAAGGAGAAAAAGGGCAGACGAGGTCGAGCAACGCTATCAATTCCATAGAAGACAACGTGTAATTCAATATACTTTAGTAATCGTTTAGTTTTTGGTATCATTCGTTAACTTGGTTAGTTTACCTTGGCAAAATAATTACTTTTGTATTCATTATGACGTTTAAAGGCTAATACCTTCGGGTATTAGCTATTATTATAAAGATCTGAATGTTTGGTATTTGTTTATCTTGATTTCTTGATTTATCGTTGGATGCTTGTTTATGCTTATCAATTTATACTTGTTTACGTGCTTTTGTATGCGACCTATCATTCAACTCGATCTAGTGATACGGACCAAGTAAATCTAGAGTCTGGGATAGCTCTCCATATAGTAATTTATACATCTAGAATCATAGGATCATAAATATTGTCCTTCTAAATCTATTCTAGGATACGCTTCGGGCTTAACTAGTTAATTGGATATTGCCAATGGTTTATTGATCGTGTTGACTAGTAGGTGACCTAGATAATTCAAAAAATAACGTTCTGATTCCATTGGATAGTTGGACAAGTCATTGGATTAAATAAACTTGTTTGTTACAAAAGCCTGAAGCTTAACTTGTTCATCCATGAAAAGTAAAGATTTTAAGACATAACAGATATTTCCTAAAAGGTATGCACCCATACTCTGATATGTTAATGACTCAAAATGGTGACCTCACAATTGTAGCCTGGTATCTCGTACCTTATTTGACCTGAGAAAAACATGCTTTAAAACGGCAACATAAAGTTGATGAATTCACAGGTTTAATAAATTTATAAAATAGGACCGCAAGATTTCCAATGTAAGACATGTAACACATACGATATCTCAAAAGTAATTACGAAGTGCACTAAGCTCATGACACCGAAGCTCGACATCTATGTATGCAATTTAATGCAATAATGTGCCGTGTTGAGGTTGTCCAAACCTGACTAAATCCACTTGGTTTCGACACTGTATACATTCGTTGTTTCAGTACATTCGAAACTAGTGAGCGCTACTCACCCGAACGGGGATGTCAATACCAAATAGATCTATTCATAACATTCGCGCTCGCTAACTAGCAATTGACAGTTCATGATAGTGGGCAATAGTGGGTTTAGCTATTAGGCACAACTGTAACTTGTTTAAAAAGGGTACTTGCGTCCAAATGTAACAACGATGCTTGTTCTCTCACCCCAAACGTTGCTAAAACAATATAATGTATAAAAAGCGTGGCTATGAACTCACCTTAGTGAATGATTGATTATCTAAATCAAATACGTGAATCGTCTCGGCAATCCAAATGCAACCTAATTAATTATAGGTCGTATAAGTATAATGTATTTTATATAAATAAAGCATCACATGTTATATAGTCACACCACCACCTAATAGTTTTTATTAAATTCCCTTAAAAGTTAAATTAATTAATTAACCCGTACATTGTTAAATAAAATAGATATGTAACTTGTAACCCGCTAAAGAAAAATGTTATTTTTATTTACTAATGGTACATTAGTAAAAATATATGATTTAATGTTTTTATTGATTACATAATGATATTTCATTATTAATTTAATTGTTTTATAAAAATAATGTATAAAAGTAAAATAGTGCGCGCGATTTTAAAACCTCATATCTTTATCGTTTTGACTCCGTTTTATACGTTTCTTATGTCCACGACTTCGTATTGAGAAAATCTATCAAAATGTCATATTTATAAAAATTAAACCTCTGATGAACAGTAACATTTACTGTTCATAACAGTTCATAAAAACTGTTTTTATGTAATTAATTATATATAACTTATAAAATACGTAACTTGTTCATTTTAATTCCGTTTCTCAAGTTTCTTATGTCCACGACTTCGTATTGAGAAAATCTATCAAAATATCATATTATAAAAATTAAACCTCTGATGAACAGTAACATTTACTGTTCATAACAGTTCATAAAAACTGTTTTTATGTAATTAATTATATATAACTTATAAAATACGTAACTTGTTCGTTTTAATTCCGTTTCTCAAGTTTCTTATGTCCTTGGATTCGTCATGAAGAGTACTATGTTTATAAAATATCTATTTTTATAGTTCAGATCCGAAACAGTAGGTATGTGCATAAAATAACTTTTATAAAATCACTTTTATACGTTTAATTAACGTAAACTTGTAAATGTCATATCTTCTTCGTTATAAATCCGTTTTTCGAGTTCTTTACATGCTCACGATCCTTGTAATGAGTACTATTTTAATAAAATATAAAATGTATAAGTTAAGTGTCGAATTCCAACAGTAGGTATTTAAAAGTTAATTAGGGTTTTTGATTAATAAAGCAAGTTTTATATTACTTTTATTTAGAACCTGGAACCATTCTTTTCATGTTTTCTACCCTATTATACATTAATAAGTTCCTCTAATCAGTTCATACCCACTTGTTCAAATGAAATCCATATCTACTTGTGATCTTTTGATACATAAGTTTGTAAGATTAATACTTCAACTTCCATTTAATTTGTAAATCTATTCATATAAATTTATTTAATCACTTTTCTACGCATGTAATTTATTCAAGTATTATTTAATATACAACATAGAATTCAAATTTAGTAAGTCCTAAATACCCTATATAAACACAAAAGTACTTCTTGTGGTGTCTAACAATATAATACAAGTATGCTACTAAAAGATAATGAATGGACTAAACATGAAATGCCTTTAAATAGACCTTATAGAGAATGGGTAGGATAATGAACACAAGATATAAACCTCTAAGTCCAAGCTTCCAAAATCAAAACCCTAATCAAGAAAACCCTAGATATGTTTTCTTAATTAATCCTTGTTAAACCCGAATCCAAGCTTGTTAACACCTTGAGTAACCTTAGATGATCTTAGAATGAATGATTGTATGCTTGGAATACTTGTAAAAGAAATTTATATGAAAACCCTAGCTCTATAATAGTGAGCCGTGGGTTTGGTTATGATTTAGAGAGAGTTGTGTGCTTTGATTTGCTTGCATGAAAGAGTATGAGCTAGTTGTCATGGGACTTTCCTTTTATAGCATGCTTGAACCTTAAAACCACCTAAAAGGGAAACCATGGGATGTTGGTGGGTTGAAGGACAAAGTCAAAAGACCTCTCCTCCTCCCTATGCCAACCCACGGCTGAAATGGGGGGGAGGTACATGTGATGAGACAATCTTTAGTAATTTGGGTCTAAAGGTACATAAGTGTAAGGTTTAACATGTGTAAAATAGGAGTTAGTGGGAGTTTTGTATTTATTTCTTGTATAACCACACTAGGTCCGGTTTTGAGGAGTTATACATAAATAAAATAAGTAAATTTTGGGTATTGGGTATAAAAGTGGGTATTTGTTTGAGTGTAGATGGGTAAAGGTGCTTCCGGGTATGACCGAATGTAATTTATTGCGAAACGTAAGCGTTTTACGTAACAACAAAAATGTGAATTATGAAAAGTTATCTAAAATGATACTCTAATAATATATAAACCTGCTTGATGTAAACTTTCTTGGTTTGGTGTCTAGTTTACCTTGAACGATGATTTTAGTTTACGCGATTTATACTTTATAAGATAATATTAAAAGCGAACGCGTAAAACTCTAAAAATAATAATTGGAATAATTACAGTTGTAATGACCTGAAAATGAGAAACGTCCAGTCTCCACCCGTTAGACGATCCTTGTCCCAAGGCTCAAGATGCGGAACTTTTCTCGAGGGTGCGGTTTTTTGTGAGCGATGCGGATACTTCCTCGACTCTCTTGAAGTTCCATCGGAATCATTATGTGGGAAATACGCCTTCGCCCATTAACTCTTGACTTCGCGATCCAAGATTGTCCCCCAGTTCTTCACAAAGCGGAATTTCTCATCAATGTGTATTTCATCTAAAAGAACTACAATGGCCGTTTTGTTTATTTTCTTTTAATATTTTCGGATAAAAACCCCAATCTTCTTTAGATGGATACATGAAAAGTGCTATGAACCCTGCTTTTAACTGTATGAGGTGTTCGAGTCTATAAGCAACGGTTCCACTTTGGCTAAAACCTTGAAAGTACAATATACCTAGGTTTAACCCTTCCCGTTTCCTAAAAGCTACGGCCCCTTTACAAGGTGGATACCTAAACCATACTCGATCACCCCCAACTTGAAACTCTAGAGGCTTACGCCTCACATCGCGTAACTTTTTGGCGATCCGAGCCGCTTGTATTCTTTGCTTAATTTGGAGTAATCATTCTTGGTTGTTTATGGAATATTTTCTGGACCGGTGAGCCGAGAATTCCGGACTCGGCCCCAACACACAGGTGGATCGACACTTTTTTTTTTTTTGGCCATTAAAGTGCCTCGAATGAGGCCTCTTTAAATTATAGCATGATAAACATTGTTGTTGAGAATTCGATCAAACGGTAAAGTATCCTTCCCAAAACCGGTTCAAAATCTATCAGAAAGATTTTTGGAATATTGGTAATGTTAGTTACTACTCGTAGGTATGTATTTCTATGGTAGGTATATGTTCCTACTGGAGGTATGTAGTTCCTATGGTAGGATAACTTCTAGGTAGTGCTGTCAGCACCTATATTGGTTCCTGCTGGTAGAACAATAGTTAGTCCTGTAGATTATATTTGGTCCAGGGTTGTAGTATAGTTAGTTAGTAATAAGGATTATGCTTGAGCTATCTTAGGAAATGCATAGTGATCTTCTTTGACTCCTTTTTTGATAAAGAGCGGTTAGGGTTTCAGTAAGTTTTAAGAACCCAACCCTCGGCCATAGTAAAAAACCAATCCGAAAAAACCAATTCTCCGTGTTCATTATAGAAATCAATAGACTGATCTTTTGTTTAATATGTCTTGTTCTTCTATATATGGCTTTGTTAATTTGCATAGCCATTAGCCTTTTGTTTAGCAAAGGTCTCTCTTGTAATTAGCATGGGATTACATAGGTTAATCACCATCCTTAACAGGCAGTAAAGATCTATCTAGAGTAGGATCATACAAGTGGTATCAGAGCTTGTTGAGAGTCTCTGGATAAGAAGAACAACCTAGATCTAGACTCTTAGAACCTTAAACACATCCAAAAACATCCAATATCCCTACCACAACCTTTTCAAGATGTCTGACCATGATGATGATGCTTCTGATATTAATAATGACAATGCTCAACCACAACAACAGCAAAACATTCAACCTTAAATCATCACCACTGTCTCAAACAACAATGCAAAGTTTCCTTATTTGAAGAAGGATGAGTATGAGGTCTGGGCTATGAAGATGGAATACTGGATCACAAACAATGATATGAATATCTGAAAGGTTATTCAAAATGGCAACAGCATAAAAAGGACTGGAAGAGATTGTAATGGAAGGGTCATTATTCTTCCCCCAACGACTGCAGATGAACACATTGCTATTCAGAGGGAATCAAAGGCAAGAACTACCTTGCTTCAGTCTATTCCTGATGATCATGTGGCTGATTTCCATTATATGGATGATGCAAGGGACATATGGAATGCAGTCAAAGCTAGGTTTGGTGGAAATGTCGAATCTAAGAAGATGAGAAAGTCTATGCTGAAGCAAGAATTTTCAGAGTTTAGAATTAGTGAAGCAGAGGGTTTGCACAAAGGGTATGATAGAATGCAGAAGATTCTAAGTCAGCTTAACCAACTCAAGGCCAAGCCAGAGGATGAAGATATTAATCTCAAGTTTCTAAGAGCTTTGCCTTCATCATGGTCTCAGGTAGCTTTAACCTTGAAAACCAAAGGTGGACTTGAATTTCTTTCTTTTGATGATTTATACTACAAGTTAAAGACTCTTGAGGTAGATATCAAAGGATACTCTACTTTTTCTTCAAGCCAATCTGCAGTTCCAAACAATTCTGCATTTGTTAGTGCCACTAGTGCTAGCAGAAAGATGTCATATGTAGATAGTCCAAGCTATTCTTCATCTACCTACACTGTTCCATCTAACTCTAAGACTGGGTCTCAAAGATCTGGTAATGTAATTGAAGATGTTCTTCAATCTTTTGTTGCTGATACTGAGCCAGAACAACAACTGGCTTATGAAGATTTTGATCAGATAGAAAAATTGGATCTGGAGGAGATGGACTTAAAATGGCAAATGGCTATGCTTTCTGTTAGAGTACACAAGTTTGAGCAGAAAGCTGGAAGAAAGATTGATTTTGATAAGAAGGAATCTGCAAGGTTCAACAAGAAGAAAGTCAGATGTTACAAGTGTCTTCAAAGAGGCCACTTTGCCAGAGAATGCAGGGCAAAGGGAGGAAATGACAAGCAGAGATATTCCTCATTCAAGATTCAGGAGATTGGAAAGAAGGAAGAAGATTCCAAAGCATTGATCACTGTTGATACATTGGTTGATTGGACAGATCATGATGGTCAGAGTGATGGAGTTATTGCTTCTAAGGAGTTTGGTATGATTGCTGGTTGTGATACTGAGGATGAAATTGAAGAAGGTGCTGCCAAGATATACAACTTGATCACTGGAGCTGATACAAAGGAAGTCAGTACTGCAGGTGATGCTGGAGAATTTGCTCTCATGGGTGTCACTTCTGAGGTACATAACTGCCCTTTTGGTTGTGACAATAAGTATAATGAACTTCAAAAGCAGTATAATGAACTTAATAAACAAAATAGTGAATATTTTATACAAGTTCAAGCTTATAAGAACTCACTTAAAACTTTGGAAAAACAAAAGAGAGTTCTTCAGAAAAATCAATTGACACTTGAAGACAAGATTAGGTTGTTGTCTATTGAACTAGAAAATACAACTAATCTACTAAAACATTCTAAAAGAATAAATGCTATTGCTGAGACTGCTAAGAAAGACTTACAGACAAAACTTGATAATCACTTAGTTCAAACTAAAAAATGGAGAACCTCTTCCAAAAATTTGTTCAGATTAGTTGATAGTTCCATGTATGTTAGAACAAAAGTGGGTTTGGGATTTAATAACTATATAGGGGAAAATGAGTTAGGATGGAATGACTCTGCATTTAGTGTATTTACGACTAACTCTGAAGAAGTGGCAGGTAGACCTCATTTCAATAGGTTTGCCAAAACTGATAGTATGAAAGTTGTGCCTCCACCTCTCTCTGGAGACTACACTCCTCTATCAGATCACACTGACTTAGATGAATCACAGATGTCTTATGGTACAAAGTCCTCAACCTTTGGTGACTCTAATTTTAGGTCTAATGACTTTGTCTCTTGTGATAACAGTGACAAGTCTTCAGAGGTCAACTCAAATGACTACTTCTAGGACTTCTTGTAATAAGAATGGTTATTTTAATAAAAAGGCAAGTCATTTTAGGAAAAATAATTCTTCTGCTTCAATGTCTTGTTTTGTATGTGGTAGTTATCTTCATCTCATTAAGGATTGTAATTATTATGAGACACAATATGCTAATGATTTTGATGGTGTGGGATATCCTCAAAGGGAACCAATTTGAGACAATGCTACTAGGGTCACTTAGTCAAATCACTTTGTCCCACAAGCAGTACTTCTCAGGTCTGGCAAGGTCTCTATTCTTGCTACTAGACCAAACTAGGTTCCTGCTGGGAGGCCAAAACCAGTTTCTATTGGTAGGCCAAAACCAGTTTCTACTGGTAGGCCAAAACCAGTCTCTATTGGTAGGCCAAAACCAGTTTCTACTGGTAGGCCAAAACCAGTTTCTACTGGTAGGCCAAAACCAGTCTCTACTGGTAGGCCAAAACCAGTCTCTACTGGTAGGCCAAAACCAGTTTCTACTAGTAAGCAAAATAGGCTTCCTCTAGTTCATGCTGCTAGAAGAAATTCTTCTTCAGTTACTTCCGGTTGGTGGCAAGGTACTACTAGACCTATGGCCCATTTGCCTACACCTACGAGTTCTTATTTTCAGACCTCCACACCATTTGAACCTCATGTTTATTACAATCAAATGCATTATACTGGGGATGGATGGGAAACTGCTATTAAGCCCTCAGCAGGTTTCTCTTGGAGGTCACATAGAAATAAAGTGTACAGGGTACCCAAGAACAATGGTGGATCTCACATATCAATTTGAGTCCAAGGGGAGGACTATTGTTGTACAATTTTCTAAAAAGTTGGTTTTTAATTTTTTTTTATCAATTAGTTTTTCTTGCTACAATATGTTTCTCCTAGTAGTTTTAACTTTTTCTTCTGGTAGTTTTAGCTTTTTCTTCTGGTTGTTTTAGTTCCTCTTGCTTGTC
>BQNB010119125.1:0-20868 GCA_026074375.1 Tanacetum coccineum
GAGAGCATATACTTTATTAAAATCAAACTTTCTGGAAAATAGTATAATGACTGCTTTGGGGTTCAAGTCGTGTCTATAACATCTGAAATAAATTTGTGGTGTATATATTGTGAGTTAGTGTGACCACCTCGTCGGTTTTTCTATTTGGGCGGTTTTCGTTAGATTTTTTCAAATTTTCGGTTTAGATTCGATTTTTCGATTTCTTTTACTCACTCTGACTTTGTAAAATCAGACTTATGGCACTTGTAGCAAATACTGAGATTAAAAACTCTAGCTTGACATTATATATGGCACTCAAGCATCATATATAAGCATTATTGCTCGGGTCTTCTCTTTCTTTCAACAATGTAAGTTTGTGATAGGAAACTGTTATGGTTATAGACTTCTAGTGTCTTGTTTCTTCTTTAAAAACTCAAGATCGGTGAATGGCAAAGAGCGGAAAAAGTGAAGGGAAACTTTGAACTTGCCAAAGGTTTGCAAACCTTGTGAATCTTTGGTGCAACTGATTTAAAGATCTTGTATACCAGAAACCTTGAAGGTCATAGCTTCAAAAATCTTGAAACTCTTAAATTGCAAAACTGCCATGTACTTCAAAATATAATGTACGTCTTCCAGTTTGCCATTAGAATACATTAAGGTCATCTGAGATTAAACACACTGCAACTATATGGAACTTACTACACCGAATTAAGTAGAACAATCGAGTGAAAACTATATGAGTCGACAGGAAAAATCTCCCAACTGAAAATTAATACAAAAAAAATGTGAGATAAGAAGAAGAGAATTGCTGTCTAATGTATATGATTGTCTCTTTTTCCAATCACATTCAAAGCATGAACTGAAATTGCAAGTTCTAGCCCGACATTCACGGATCAAATAACCATTAATATCTTGATTACCAAAGCAAGATACATACTTAGGAGTTTTCCTTCTTCGACCAAATGTTAATGGATGTTTATGATACCACGGAGTTTCAATGCCCTTAAACCAAGTGTTTGCGAAATAATGAAATCGACTATTGCAAGAAAGGTGAAAAGAACTTTTGTATTTGTGATTATGACAATAACATAGCGGAAACTTGGGGTCCATTTCCACCTCACAAATATCACACTAGAAATCTTCCGGATGATTTTTGACGGGGGATACGTCAGTAGGATTTCATGGCCTTTGCAATTGAGCAAGGGACTGTGGCGCCCTCATTGCACAATCCATGCATAATTGGAAGTCTATCACAAGCCTTGCAAGAATAGATTATACATCTATATATATAGTTATATACCATCTGTCGCATGAGACAACATTGGGATCAATAAGTTGTATAGGAGGATGATTGGGGTATTCGTGTTTGATGGTTTTGGGTAAAAATGCATAATTTACACAAAGGTAAAACTTGCAATATATAATTTTCACATTTGTATGCAAACGTGCTGTAACAACCAGTGAGTGAATTTAAAATTTTTATTGAATTTTTTTTTTAAATAATTATTTATATTTGTTTATTTAATTTTTTTAAATTTAATGTTTTTTAATTTATTTTTTTTATTTTTTTTTTTTTAAAATTGAATATTAATTTTATTTAATTTTTATTTTTTATTTTTGTAATTTAATTATTATTTTTTTTATTTATTTTTTTTTTTTTTTTAATTAATTTATTATAATATAAATGTAGATATTTTTAAAAAATTTTATTTATATTTTAAGTTAATTATTTTTTTTTTTGTTAATAAATTAAATTTATTATGTAATTTAAATTTAATAAAATTTTTTTTTTTTTAATGTTTTAAATAATTTATTTTTTTTTTTTAGTATTTATTTAACAAAGATTTTTTTTTTTTAAATATTAGTTTTTAAAAAAAGATTTTAATTAATTTATTTTTGTTTATAATTATTTTTATTATTATTTTATTATATATTTTTTATTTTTTAAATTTATTTTATTTTTTATTTTTTTTTATTTTTTAATATTATTATTTTAATTTAATTTTTTTATTTTATATTTTTTGTACTTATTGATAATTATCTTTTTTTGTTAATTTTATTTTTTTTTTTGAATTAATATTTTATAATTTTAGTTTTTTAATATAAATTATTAAAATTTTTGATTAATTATTTTGTATTTTAATTTTATTAATTTTTTTTTTATTATTTTATTTATTTTTATTAATATTTTTTTTAATTTTTTAATTTAAAAAATATTTTTTTAGATTTTTTAATTTAAAAATTTTTTTTTTATTTTTAATTTTTAATTTTTTAATTTTTTATTAATTTTTGAATTTTTATAATATTTTTTTTATTATATTGTTTTAAGGAAAATTTTATTTTAAAATTTTTATTTTTTTTAATTATTTTTTTAATTATTTTGTATTATTTATATTATTTTTTTTAAATTTTTTTTTTAATTTAAAATAAAATTAAATATTTTTTTTAATTATTTATTATAAATTTTTTTTTTTTTTTGTTTTTTTTTTTGTTATTTTTTATTGAATTTTAATTTTTTATTTTATAAATGAATTTAATTTTTTTTTTTTAGGTTTAATTTTATTTGTATAATTATTAATGTTTTAATTTTTTATTTTTTTTTTTTTTTTTTTAAAATTTTTATTTTTTTAAATATTTTTTTTTTTATAGAAGTTCCCATCTTCGTATGTGTTTAAGTCAAGGGTAATGTCTGGGTGAAGTTGATGTTGTAATTTTCGGGGTAGTTCAGCACAATATTTGGGGAGAGTGAATGAACATCCATGGATCTGTATATGCGCGTGACAGCCGAAAATGCAGCAAACTGTTTACACCTTCACTAGCATCAAGATTGCTCGTATCATCTCTGAACCATGTAAAAATTGTATTTAAGGTTCGTAAATCATAAAAACTCACAACAAAAATAAGAATAATTCACTTTTATCATTGAGTAGAAGGTTGTTTCTGTGCATTCGTGGCGCGAGACAATATAGCAAAATATATACAGATTACCACAATGATATAACAACCATCATCCACCCTTCGAATGTATTTGTTTACAAAATTGTCCTACAATAAACTCGGAGGCGAGTACATGAGAAGAAGTGGATGTTCATGGTGATGATGTGGTATATCGGCGGTAGGTGCTAAGGAAGCACAAGTCTTGTGGATCCAAAAGTCACAACTATCACATAAATAGAACAAGCCTTCATCCGTCACGTTGCATACAAAATAAAAAAAAGTCAAAGATAATAAAAATAAGGGTGATCCCCCTCCCTCCCCCCCCACACCCCTCAGCCCCCCCCCCCCCCCCCCCCGGGCCCCAAAAAAAGATTAAAATCTCGAATAAGGCCCCCCCCACACAACACGAATAAAATCCCCCCGTAACCGGGGGTCCACTCCCTGCCCCCCGGCCCCATCAAAAAAATAAAAACAAGCCTCCGCCCGTACCCCCCCCCAGGTTGGGGTCCTGGGTAAGGGCCCCCCGACTCCTCCCCTCCCGCCCTCCCCTGGTGTGTCCCCCAATGGGCCCCACCCCCAACCTTGGAGGCCATATTTCCAGCAAACGGAATGAAGCAGGTATTAATTGAGGGGTTAAAGTGTCTTGTGGGTGGCCTTCATGTTCAAACTTCATCAATGGTTCCTCCTTGTAGTAACTAAAACAATTACTAGAAGCAACCCCCTTTTGAGTTCTCCTCATCATCATCTTTCATGGAAGCAAGAATCGTCTCCCAGTCGATGAGCTTCAGTTGATGCACTTCATGAAAAGTCAATACTTAATTTGCAAGAAATAACCAAAAGTTTTGCTAGTTTGACATGAAGAAAATGTTACATGAAATTCCTAAGGAAAATTGAGAGCTCTCTTTTTAGAAACTAGAATATATTTGCGGTCTCCTGAATTACATTACAATATATAATGCTATTAAGGTTATTTCAACATTCTTTTCTTCCATTAGAAGTTTGCATCTTACTTTTGAAACTATCCAATCTCTCTTTTGTCAATTGGAAGCTTTCTTTTCAACATTCTTTTCTTCAATAAGAAGCTTTCTTTATATATTCAAACAAAATTTAAAATTAAAAAGTAAACTATCAAGTTAGGCTCAATTTAAGCCTTGATGAGGAGGGGGTGGGTGTGGAAGGGGAGGTGTCCAAACAAGGAAAATCGGTGGGCGCGAGGGAGGGCGGGTGCTAAAGAAAAATATGCTTTTTCTCCGTACGGGTCACTGAAAAAGAACTTAGAAACAGGTTAACCGGTTGCGGGTGGATGGGCTTAGGCATGATAGTTTAACATGCAGTTTAAGTACGTGTTCGATAATTAGTATCTTGTTTCGTGTACACAACACATGAACTAAAATTCATTTTGTTTTCGTTTCTTCTTATGCTCACCATGTTCTATAACGTTACGTTCATCGAATTTATGTGTGTGATTTCTTAGATAGACATTTACTAGACCAGAATACGAAATGTAATTAGCAAGTAATGTACGCTGTTTCTCCGAGCTAGAACTTATAGTGATGTTTATCTTAATTAACATATTCTATTTCATCTTCTACAGGAACTTAATTAACTTATAGGTAGATGTTCTATGAATATGTTTTGTTTCATCTTAATTATCATATATTTCTGTAATAAGAGATTGAAAAGCACGCGACAAACAACAGAAACGCCAATCACACGTAGCTCAGTTGATAATGAGTATGACATCTATGCACATAACGAACACCGAACACGAGTAACTAACAACTAGATAGATGTTCATGTTGGGCCCAATGTTGCTCTTTAGATTAAAGTGTTGGAGCGGTCCAGTATAGAACAGCATAATGAGCCAGGGAGCTATAGTGTCGTGACCTGAGCCCAAGTTCTTTTTGTTGTATTAACGCGTTATCGCGGGGCATAATTTTTTGCGATTGACCTGTATGAAGCACATGTATTTTATTTCACTGAGCATTGCAAAAAAGTATAGGTTATTTATATAATTTAAACTTTCATAGAATTGTACGTTTCTAACAACTGTCGTTTAATTTAAAGTTATTAGGTATTTTAGGGTGTGTTTTGAAAGTATATTTTTTTTAAATATATATACAGTAAACTTCAACATTTTTTATAAAATGGTACGTATGTCAGAAGCATTGCAATATTGGGCTCGTTTTGTTCGCAATGCGAAGATCTTTCCGCGGGTATATTTTTATCTGAATGAATCGGTAGATATGTATTATATATTTGATAAATAAAGTTTATTATATAAAAAAGTCGTAAATAGTTAAAAGTTGATGGTACGTTTTGTAAATTTTCTTTTTTTTCTATTATATAAATCTTTAACATGTTTCTATAAAATTGTGCGAATGTCGAAGCATTGCAACATTGGGCTAACGTTATGTACGCATTCGAAATCTTTCGCGGTATTTTTGATTTGAAATGAGTCAGTAGATATGTGTGTATATATATTGAAAATAAAGTTTATTATATAAAAAAAGTCTAAAACATTAAAAAATTGAGAGTACGTTTGTTAAATTTGCTTTCTTTTATATATTTTGGGCCTGTAAACGTTTTTTTTTCTTACTTTTGCGGTTATCGCTAAGGTTACCGATGATGTAAAACGGCGTCGTTAATCATTATAAATAATATATAATATATATATAAATATATAATATATATATATAATATAGTAAAGTATATATAAGTATATATAATGTGAGTTAATTGCATAAATGGTCCTTGTGGTCTGTCGGGTTTAACGAAAATAGTCCCTAAACTTTTTTTTTCCCGGATCATGTCCCTGTGGTTTCGACCCATATCGGGTTTGGTCCCTTGACCAACTTTTCCGTTGGTTTGACCGTTAACTGAAGGTTCAGATGGTTGAAATGACGTAAATACCCTCGTAAGTGTTTGGAAATGGTCCATGTGGTTTGTTGTGTTTCGAAAATGGTCCCTCTGACTATTAATTAATTTTTTTTTATTCGTACCTTTTAAAAAATTAAAAAATTTATTTGTACCTTTTACTTTTTTAAAAAAATTTAAAAATTTAAAATTTTCTTTTCTAACTTTTGAAAAAAAATTAATTTTTTTAAGAAAACTTAAAAATGTATAAAAAAAATTAATTTTTTTTTAAAACTTTTTTAGACGTTATTATTCATGAAAAACTTTTGAAAAAAAATTAATTCGTGAAAAACTTTTATAAAAGTTTTAAAAATTTTAAAATATTTTTTAAACTTTTTTAAACGTTATTATTCGTGAAAAAATTTAAATTTTTTGAAAAAAACTTTTATAAAAATTTCATACTTTTTAGAATCTTAATTTTTTTTTAAATATTTTTTTTGTTACAAAAAAAAATCAGTTTTTTTTAAAGTTAAAAAAAATAAAAAAATAAAGACTTTTTTACTTTTTTCTTCGATTGTTTTTTAAAATTAAAAAAAAATTAATTATTTTTTTTAATTTTTTTTAAACTGTTTTATACATTTTTTAGTTTTCTTACCAAAAAAATATTTTTTTTTTAAAGTTAAAAAAAAAATTAATTTTTTTAAAAAAAAGTAAAAGGTACGAATAATTTTTTTAAATATTTTTTTAAAAGGTACGAATTAAAAAAAATAATTAATAGTCAGAGGGACTATTTTCGAAACACAACAAACCACAGGGATCATTTCCAAATACTTACGAGGGTATTTACGTCATTTCATCCTTCTGAACCTTCAGTTAACGGTCAAACCAACGGAAAAGTTGGTCAAGGGACCAAACCTGATATGGGTCGAAACCACAGGGACAGGATCCGGGAAAAAAAAAGTTTAGGGACTATTTTCGTTAAACCTGACACACCACAGGGACCATTTATGCAATTAACTCTAACTAAGTCGACAAAGTAAACTTCGGAATGTTTTGATCTTATCTTAATATGGATTATCTTATCCATAAATAAAACCTTATCTTGTTGATTACGTGTAGCTTTTAGTGGGTGTTTGGATGTGCGTTATGATGGTGATTATCTGATTATTTCATTTACAAAACGCAAATAAGTAGTTTTTAGTGTTTGGCAACTTCTAACAATTAATTGATTATTTGCGTTTTGTTGATGTCAAAATGTGATTTTGGATAATCTATGAATGAGTTACTTTTTCAAAACGCAGGAAGTGATATTCCATGTGGCCCACAAACTTCAAGCATAATACCTATATTACCCTTCTCATTTAATTTCTATGCAGCTTAACTTGATAATGCACATGCCTACTTTTGTAATTTTACTCACTAAGTTACAAAATATAACATTTGCCAAACACATAAAAAACTAAATTATCTCATTATTGCGATATCAAACAACATAATCAAATCCAAACACTATATTTCATAACCACATTTTGAAAACGCTGATTATTTGATTAACCATTTTCAAAGCGCATAATCTATTTTAAATAAGCAATCCCAAAACGCATAATCTACAAAAAAATAATTATTATTAGTCGTGTCTAGTAAACATAAACAGTTCCTTATATAACTAAGTCGACAAAGTAAACTTCGGAATGTTTTGATCTTATCTTAATATGGATTATCTTATCCATAAATAAAACCTTATCTTGTTGATTAAGTGTAGCTTTTAATCTCTTATAACTTTTAGTTTTTGTTTTTGAGCTAATTCTACTGCTCACTTATACAACATAACAAGCTTGAATGCCACCTCACACTTTACCCATACCAACGAACTGATCCCCTACATATGAAACTAATTGATCTTATGAAATCAAAGAATTTGTTTTCTAAGGATTGCTTAGTATAAAGAGCAAATTAGCACACAAAGTCGTATGTTGACGAAAACAAATCTTAAAGTTTTTTCAATACACAATTTTAGACGCTTAATTTTTTAAAATAGAAAATCTTTAGTGGCTACAAAAACACAATATACAACAAACGATAGGCATAAGTAGAATATCCCTAAGCACGAGATCTTAACATAATGTGACTCCAATGGATTTTGTTATTTTTTTTGTAACTTTCTTTTCACACGAAATTTAGAAAAAAATTGCAATCCTAAAAAAAACATTCTTTTTTGGTATAATTATTTATAGGTAGATGAACATTATGTCAATATTATTGACTTTTATTTCTCTTTAATATTTTCAAAATGTCCCTTTAAATTAAGGTTTCAACATAAAACATCTTCAATTCAAACAGATGTGTGTTAATTATTTCTTTTTGCATATGGTGTCTCACAATACAACTCCAAAAAGTAGGGCTTATTATTATTCGTTAATGGTTGTAGGATTTGTGAGGTGAAGTTGCTCAGAATCGCCTAGGAAATTATGGCAATGCCTCTAGGTGTTAATTTCTTACAAGTGTCTATTAGTCAAGTTTCTTAATATATGTAAACACAACCTTGACCTATATTTATACATATTTAGCTAATATATAGCACACTTAAATTGTCATTTTGCATTTTTCACAATTACATAAATCGTAATCCATAAGTCCAGTCTCTCAAATTGATTGTATGCTCATTGACCCTGTTTGGAACATTAACAAGGTTAGAATCAAGACTCAAATGTATGAACATTAGTTAATGCCTTAATGATTGTATTACTCGAAACTATGTAATATACCTTGAGGACCTGTTTGAAAGGCTTTATATATTGTTTTCAAGTTAGAGATGATGAAGAAGTCTTATTTGTTACTATTGATCCATTAAAATTACCTTAAATTTCAAGCCATGTTAACTATTATACTTTTCTAGTTACAAACTTCAACTTGTATTCATACATACTATCAAGGTTAACGTTCAACAACCTTCAATTGGTTTGTATCTTAATTGAAGATCTCATATTAGTCAAAGTCAATATGTCGTAGAACATGATATAATAACTTGTATCAGTTTCAAAATTTGAACTTATAATTGTTAAATTCGTGTGTTTATTAGATGTGATACTAAATTCAGTGTGATAAAATCAAATATAATAAGATGGTTGTCAATGTGTAATGGTCTAATTGATACATAAAAACCAGTTGCGGGTCAATAATTGATTGTTCTTTAGACGGTGAATTTTTCGCTTTTTTTATTTCACTAACAATATTACCTTTATTGTTGAATAATGTTATCTTTCAAAAAATTTATAAGCCACCCGTGATTTATCACGGGTTTATAAGCTAGTATATATATATATATAACTTTTCTAGTTTAGAGCATATTCTTCTATTAAAATCAGATTTTTTGGAAAATAGTATAACAAGGTTCGTAACCCGCGCGTTGTCGCGGAGCGCGCGGGACTGCTTTCGCAATTGATCGATAACACCAATTACTATTTGTCGTTCGTTAGGACTCACCTTGCAATAAAACGATAACCTCAAAGACTGTTTCCGTAAATAATTTAAATATATATATTAAACTTCAGTATTTTTTATAAAATTATCCGCATGTCAGAAGCGTTGCAATATTGGGCTTAATTTGTTCGCAATTCGACGATCTTTTCGATGACATTTTTTTCCGAATGAATCGATAGATAGGCGTAACATATTTGATAAATAATGTTTGTTATATAAAAAAGTCGTAAATGGGTAAATGTTAAAGGTCAGTTTTGTAACTTTTAGCAAACTTGAGGATGAGTTTTGTAATTTGTTGATTTTTTTAATATTATTCTACTATTATTTATTGTAAAAGTTTTAAATTTTTTAATATTTCTTCAGTTACTAGAGTTTAATATAAGTTATATATATAATGATTGCTTTGGGGTATAGATGAATAATCTCAATCCCAAGCTTTTATCCTCTGGCTGGCTGTTCAGGAAAAACTTATGACTTGTGATAGAATGACTAAATGGGGATCCTATGATGTGAATATGTGTATGTTGTGCAAATGTAATAGTGAATCTCATGAACATCTTTTCTTCAAGTGTGAGTTCTCTGAAGCAATATGGAAAGTGATGAAAGGAAAGATGCAGTTTCATTGTACTGCAGCTAAATGGGATGATATTATTGAGGAATTTGCTAGAACACCAAATAGTAATATCATCTGGAGTATTGTCAGAAGGTTGTGTTTGGCTGCTACTGTTTATGCTATTTGGAATGAAAGGAATTACAAAATATTTAGAGAAGTAACCAGTAGTTGGGAAGTTGTAATTGAGAAAATCTGTGATACAGTAAGAATGAAGCTCATGGGTTTGAAAGTCAAGAATTCTACTGCAGTCCAACTTGTTTCTAAGAGATGGAATGTTATGATGAGCACTGGATAAAGAGTTTACAGATGGCCTTGTATATTGTCATTGGGAACCTTTCATCATGTTTTAATCCTACTGGCAGGATGTTAGTGTGTTGTGTAAACATGTTGTTAAAGGCTTTACCCTTTGACATAAGGTAGGTTTCCTGTTTGGTGGAATGCCGGCTGGTGATGCCTTGGCTGTTGGTCAAAAATGCATCTTGAAGGTGTTAGGATGTGTGTTTTGACATCAGTTAGGGAAATGTAGCCAGTGGGATGTATCCCTGAGTAACTCCTATCTAAGAGTGATGCCTGAAAAGGAAATGTAGCTCTTAGGGATGGATCTTAGTGTGAACAGGAGTTTTACCTTTTATCTTGTGATGCCTTCTATAAGAGCCTCTAAGGGATGATCTTAGGTAGGGTGTTTATAGGGGGAAATGTAGCAAGGTATAAGGGTTTCTCCATGGGTGCCTAGTCTTGGTTTCTAGTCACACTGATTAGTTTCTATAGTCTAGAGGACAGGACAGTCTTATTGTTTACTTTGGCAATAGTGTTGTTCTTGTATCAGAGATGTTTAGATAGTGTTATCTGATACGATATCATATCTGTATTGTTTTTGTTTTTGAATTAAGGTTTGGGAAATGTCCAATTCCTTAGTAAGTTGTAAATCTCTGAGTGGTAATATAATTCATCTTTTACCAAAAAAGTTTGGTTGATATTTTAAATACTCAATATATCAAAAAGACGAACAACCGTTAGATCGACACCTTGTCAAATTAGGCCGGCCTCATAACGAGTAAGAAATGCTAGTCGATTGCAGAAATATCATTTAAGCTGCGAACTTGTAAATCATCAAGTGATGCGTTTTTCTACGTTTATTTGCAACGGCAAGTGCATGAATCTATAATGAAATATCATTTCTTTTAGCAGGGTCGAACTCAGCAACGCGTTTGTATCACCCCGAGCATGGCTAAGTTTCCTCTATATTTATTTACGTTTACTATTTACAATATAATGAAGTAGCCTCAACCCTTTTCTTCGTTCACCATAAATATAAGCATGTGTTGTAACAGTAAGAAATCAATAAGAGTGACGAATGCAAATAGAGTCGTTTCCAATAATGGTCTGCAAAGATTGTAAGTAGATGTTTTTGTGTGAAAAAGACAAAACAGTCGCACAAAAAACATCATGGTCGCTCAAAATGTCACTCCAGTCGCATAAAGAACACCTGCCTACCAACTAGACACTTGTCAAAATAAAAGTAAAGTCGCATGATTTAACAGTCACGCAAAACTAAATTTAAAAAACAGTTTTTTATGATTCTTTGAGTGGAAATTCAACCAAAATTAGCTTATTTTTGGAATTGATTCTTATGAAAAAGGACTATAATGCATGCTTCAATACCAAGTATCATAAGAGCATTCACTATGAAAAACCTTTAAAAAGGTTTATACAATTACTACGTAATACATTATCAAGTTATAAACTTTTTCATATTATAAACCTATTTCCACTATGAATGAACCTATTTTTAAAGTTTTTCATTTCATAAAACACAACCAACATTTTTAAAAGAAAAATAAATAAGAAATAAGAAAATAGTTTATATTCCACTTAAAATTAAAATAGTTTCTCATTATGTTTTACAAATTTATAAACATCTTCAAAAGATTTTAGACATATTAATAAACCATCATAGTGAATGCTCTAACGAACTAAGTTTTTTTTCCGATATGCATGATAATGCATGCTCTTGATTTGGACTTTATAAAAGTTCGAGTTTAAGTACAAATATTTCTTGAGAAAATAGAACAAGCTGAATTATATTTTGCATGGAACTTTACCTAATAGGATATAGAACTTTTTGATACATACATTTCTTCGAAACTCAAATAAAACATATTTTACCAATGACAGTTGTCATAAATATTTTTGGTTATCCAAACTCTCAAACGATGTTTCTCGTAGCACCTTATAGGTGGGAACCCTTTAAATGGTTTCACTTGCTCATTAGTACATGCTAGTAGTGAATATAACCAACAACCATCCACATGTATCATGTATGGCACCACGATCATCATGCATGCCATTTAATATTATGCATCGCACTACATGACTAAATACGATGGCAAAATTGATATCACATGCTTTTTGATTCGTGTCATTTTGGATGGTTGGGACTTGGGGAGTTGGGTTGTACTTTTATGGCACATAACTCATTATTTCGGTGATGAAAGTTTTCCATGAAGTTTTAGCAATTGTATTCATTTTCGTTAAGATTCCGATCATGATCTTATGAAATTACGATTTTACGATACTGCAAAGCAAAAACGATCTGAATTTTACATAAGATTTTTGCAAGGTTAAGATCTTAAAGGACCCCGATCTTAATCATAAGATCTTAAGATTCACTACCACACAAACAGGCTAATGCAACGAAAAGTTTACAACGGTATATTTTTTATGCAAATTTGCAACCGTAATGCAACGAATTACCAACCGAATTTGCATCGACAAAGAAAATGGTTGCAAATCCGTTGCAAAATATAAACTAATTTCTTTTATATATATTGTTATTTTTTCCGTTGCAAATAATACAAAATTGCAACGGAAATGCAACGAAAGACAAAAAAATAAGTCTAAAAGAAATTACAATTTATTTTTCGTTGCAATTCCGTTGCAAATTTTCATAATTGCAACGGAAATGCAACGAAAGACAAAAAAATAAGTCTAAAGGAAATTACAATTTATTTTCCGTTGAAATTTCGTTGCAAATTTTCATAATTGCAACGGAAGAAAAAAAATAAGTCTAAACGAAAGTGCAATTTATTTTCCGTTGCAATTCCGTTGCAAATTTTCATAATTGCAACGGAAATGCAACGAAAGACAAAAAAATAAGTCTAAAAGAAATTACAATTTATTTTCCGTTGCAAATTTATTTTGTATTCTGTGGCAAGTCCGATGCAAATTTAATTAGCAACGGAAGAGAAAAAAAATTCGAAAGCTAATCTGAAAGAAATTATTTTTGTTGTTGCTAGTAATACAAATTTGCAACATAAAAGCAACGAAAAAAATAAGCCTAAAAGAAATTATAATTGATGTTCTGTTGCAATTCCGATGCAAATCTTCATACGGAATAGCAACCGAAAGGCAAAAGTGAAATGCGAAATAAGTATTACGAAGCTTGGGTAACACTTGAACAAACCATATTTGTAATGTGTGGGAGTTACTATGAGTAATGATTTGATGCTAATGAATGGACTTATTCGGGAAGTTGTGAATGCTTTATATTTATAGGAAAGCATTAGGATTTTCAACAGATGAGTCGAGATGCTATCGTTGTACATGAGATATTCAACGGATGAGTCGAGATGCTGTCGTTATACATTAGATGTTCAGCGGATGAGTCGAGATGCTATCGTTGTACATGAGATGTTCAACGTATGAGTCGAGATGATATCGTTATACATTTGATGTTCAACGGATGAGTCGAGATGCTATCGTTGTACATGAGATGTTCAACGGATGAGTTGAGATGCTATCGTTGTACATGAGATGTTCAACGGAGGAGTCGAGATGCTATCATTGTACATGAGATGTTCAACGGAGGAGTCGAGATCCTATCATTATACATTAGATGTTCAACGGATGAGTCGAGATGCTGTCGTTGTATATGAGATGTTCAACGGAGGAGTCGAGATGATATCGTTATACATTAGATGGTCAATGGAAGAGTCGAGATGCTGTCGTTGTATATGAGATGTTCAACGGAGGAGTCGAGATGTTATGGTTATACATTAAAAGGTCAACGGAAGAGTCGAGATGCTATCCTTGTACATTAGATGGCCAACGGATGAGTCGAGATGTTGTCGTTGTATATGAGATGTTTAACGGAGGAGTCGAGATGTTATCATTATACATTAGATGTTCAACGGATGAGTCGAGATGTTGTCGTTGTACATGAGATGTTCAACGGAGGAGTCGAGATGTTATGGTTATACATTAGAAGGTTAACTGATGAGTTGAGATGCTATCGTTGTACATGAGACGTTCAACGGATGAGTCGATATGCTATCGTTGTACATGAGATGTTCAACAGATGAGTCGAGATGCTATCGTTGTACATGAGATGTTTAACGGATGAGTCAAGATGCTGTCATTGTACATGAGACGTTCAACAGATGAGTCGATATGCTATCGTTGTACATGAGATGTTCAACGGATGAGTCGAGATGTTATTGTTGTACATGATATGTTCAACTAATGAGTCGAGATGTTATTGTTATACATTAGATGGTCAACAGAGGAGTCGAGATGATATCGTTATACATTAGTTGTTTAATGGATGAGTCGTGATGCTATCATTGTACATGAGATGTTCAACGGATGAGTCAATATGCTATCGTTATACATGAGATGGTCAACGGATGAGTCGAGATGTTATGCTTATACATTCAATGGTCAACGAAGGAGTCGAGATGCTGTCGTTGTATATGAGATGTTCAACGGAAGAGTCGAGATGATATCGTTATACATTAGATGATCAACGGATGAGTCGAGATGCTATCGTTGTACATGAGATGTTCAACGGAGGAGTCGAGATGATATCGTTATACATTAGATGGTCAACGGATGAGTCGAGATGCTATCGTTGTACATGAGATGTTCAACGGAGGAGTCGAGATGATATCGTTATACATTAGATGTTCAACGGATGAGTCGAGATGCTATCGTTGTACATGAGATGTTCAATGGAGGAGTCGAGATGCTATCGTTATACATTAGATGTTCAACGGATGAGTCGAGATGCTATCATTGTACATGAGATGTTCAACGGAGGAGTCGAGATGCTATCGTTATACATTTGATGTTCAACGGATGAGTCGAGATGCTATCGTTGTACATGAGATGTTCAACGGAGGATCGATTTGCTATCGTTATACATGAGATGGTCAACGGATGAGTCGAGATGTTATTGTTATACATTAGATGGTCAACGGATGAGTCGAGATTCTATCGTTGTACATGAGATGTTCAACAGAGGAGTCGAGATGCTATCGTTATAGATGAGATGGTCAACGGATGAGTCGAGATGTTATTGTTATACATTAGATGGTCAGCGGATGAGTCGATATGCTATCGTTGTACATGAGATGTTCAACGGAGGAGTCGAGATGCTATCGTTATACATTAAATGTTCAATGGATGAGTCGATGTGCTATTGTTGTACATGAGATGTTTAATGGATGAGTCGAGATGTTATTGTTATACATTAGATGGTCAACGGATGAGTCGAGATGCTATCGTTGTAAATGAGATGTTCAATGGATGAGTCAAGATGTTATTGTTATACATTAGATTGTCAACGGATGAGTCGAGATGCCATCGTTGTATATGAGATGTTCAACGGATGAGTCGAGACGCTATCGTTGTACATGGATATTTAACGGATGAGTCGAGATATTATCGTTATACATTAGATGTTTAACAGATGAGTCGAGATGTTATCGTTGTACATGAGATGTTCAACGGATGAGTTGAGATGTTATTGTTATACATTAGATGTTAAATGGATGAGTCGAGATGCTATCGTTGTACATGAGATGTTCAACGGATGAGTCGAGATACTATCGTTATACATTAGATGTTCAACAGATGAGCCGATATGCTATCATTGTACATGAGATGTTTAACAGATGAGTCGAGATGTTATCGTTATGCATTAGATGTTTAACGGATGAGTCGAGATGCTATTGTTGTACATGGGATATTCAATGGATGAGTCAATATGCTATCATTATACATTAGATGTTTAACAGATGAGTCGAGATGCTATCGTTGTACATGAGATGTTCAACGGATGAGTCAAAATGTTATCGTTAGGCATTAGATGTTTAATGGATGAGTCGAGATGCTATCGTTGTACATGAGATGTTCAACAGATGAGTCAAGATGCTATTGTTATACCTTAGATGTTCAACAGATGATCTGAGATGCTATCGTTGTACATGAGATGCTCAACTGAGGAGTCAAGATGCTATCGTTATTTATTGGATGTTCAATGGAGTAGTCAAAATTCTACCGTTGTACATGAGATGTTCAACGGATGAGTTGAGATGATATCATTGTATGTGAGATGTTCAACGAAGGAGTTGAGATGCTATTATTATTCATTATATGTTCAACGAATGAGTCGAGATGCTATCGTTCTACATGAAATGTTCAACGGATAAGTTGATATGCTTCGTTATACATGAGATGTTCAATGGATAAGTTGAGATGCTATTGTTATACATGAGATGGTCAACAAATGAGTCAAGATGTTATTGTTATACATTAGATGGTCAACGGATGAGTTGAGATGCTATCGTTGTACAAGTGATGTTCACAAAGGAGTCGATATGCTATCGTTATACATTAGATGTTCAACGGATGAGTCGAGATGCTATCGTTGTACATGAGATGTTCAACGGAGGATCGAGATGCTATCGTTATACATGAGATGGTCAACGGATGAGTCGAGATGTTATTGTTATACATTAGATGGTCAACGGATGAGTCGAGATGCTATCGTTGTACATGAGATGTTCAACGGAGGAGTCGAGATGCTATCGTTATACATTAGATGTTCAACGGATGAGTCGAGATGCTATCGTTGTACATGAGATGTTCAACGGAGGAGTCGAGATGCTATCGTTATACATGAGATGGTCAACGGATGAGTCGAGATGTTATTGTTATACATTAGATGGTCAACAGATGAGTCGAGATGCTATCGTTGTACATGAGATGTTCAACGGAGGAGTCGAGATGCTATCGTTATACATTAGATGTTCAATGGATGAGTCGAGATGCTATCGTTGTACATGAGATGTTCAACGGATGAGTCGAGATGTTATTGTTATACATTAGATGGTCAACGGATGAGTCGAGATGCTATCGTTGTACATGAGATGTTCAACGGATGAGTCGAGATGTTATTGTTATACATTAGATGGTCAACGGATGAGTCGAGATGCCATCGTTGTATATGAGATGTTCAACGGATGAGTCGAGATGCTATCGTTGTACATGGATGTTCAACGGATGAGTCGAGATGCTATCGTTATACATTAGATGTTCAACGGATGAGTCGAGATGCTATCGTTGTACATGAGATGTTCAACGGATGAGTCGAGATGCTATCGTTATACATTAGATGTTCAACGGATGAGTCGAGATGCTATCGTTGTACATGAGATGTTCAACGGATGAGTCGAGATGCTATCGTTATACATTAGATGTTCAACGGATGAGTCGAGATGCTATCGTTGTACATGAGATGTTCAACGGATGAGTCGAGATGTTATCGTTATGCATTAGATGTTCAACGGATGAGTCGAGATGCTATCGTTGTACATGAGATGTTCAACGAATGAGTCAATATGCTATCGTTATACATTAGATGTTCAACAGATGAGTCAAGATGATATCGTTGTACATGAGATGTTCAACGGAGGAGTCGAGATGCTATCGTTATACATTAGATGTTCAACGGATGATCCATGATTTATAGAAGGTTCTTTGGTATTAAGATATTGTCTTCAGAACTAGTCGCATTCTACCCAAAAGCTAATCTCAAAAGGATAGTTCTTGCGCCCAAAAGACCATCAACGACAGTGATTGAACATCAAATGCATCGAGGAGACCATCAAGGATATTGAGGGTTTATGGGTCTATAGGTTTGGAACCTTCTTATTATTACGGTTTATGTTTTGTATTGAGACCTTTATAGCGATACTATTTGTGTTCTTGTCGATATTTAATATAGCGATACTATGACAATATCCATAAAGATTTGGGTGTGGGTTAGGCCCCCGACCCCCCCCCCCCCCCCACAGGGGGGGGCCCCCCCCCCCCCCCCCCCCCCCCCCCCCCACCCCCCCCCAAAGGCTCAAACCCCAGGCAAACCTCAAAAGGTTCCCTAGCACCTGGACACATAGGTGCTCACGATCCAAAAACCGGATAAAAGCGAACATCGAACGTAATAATTGTATATAAAACACACCCTTCTTAAGAATTATTAAAACTAACTCATCAATCAGACAGGTTTAACAATGTATACTAGTTCTACCAAGTGACGTAATATAAATCACTTATTCGCAATTAAATTATTATTGTATTTTTTAAGTTTTTTAATTTTATAGTTTCTTTTTTTTATAATTAAAAGTTATTTTAAAAAGTATTTTTAGTATAATTATAAAATTTTGTGTCCACAGTAGAAATTAATGAAATTTTAACCTCCCGCTCTCTTTTTTTCATCTCTCCCGCCCACCTTTTCACCAAAATCAAAACCCTCATCAACATCCCTTTAATTCATAGCCCTCTTTTTCTTCCTTTTCACTTTCAGCTAAAAAGACACAGAAAAATTACTTTTCTTGCTCATTCTACACGGGTTCCTTACAAATTTACCACTAGTAATGTATGTAAACAACATCCAACATCAATTCATCATCAAATCCATGTTATTCAGTCTCATACCCCACCACGATAGGTACCACCTACTGGAACCGCAACCCCATCCGCCTGCACCCACCAAAGCTTTTTTTTATCCGGTAATTATTTTGTTTTCAACATTCGAGCTATGTGAACTTGTGCATCAGTGTATGATATTTATTTTTGTGTAAATGTATGTTGTATTCAGTAACCTTGATGGATCTGATGTTTTGGATCTAATTTTTAAGCGAGTTTACAAGAAAAAGTTTCGTTGCAAAATTTAGTCTTGCCTATTGTTGCAAAAATTGTGGTTTCAAAAATCGTTGCAAAAGTTTACCGTTGCAAATTCATTTTTATAGTTATGGTTGCAAATATGTTTCGGTTGCAAAATCTATTTTTTGCATAAAAGTCCCTAATTTCCAACAACCTTTCTTTCGTTGCAAAGCCATTGCAAATATTTTTTTGCTTGTTGCAAGCCGGTTGCAAAATAAATTTGCATGGAGTGTTTTTGCAATAGTCAATATCCATTGCAAATCTGTTGCAAATAGCCATTTGCAACAAATTTGCAACCGATTATGATCGTTGCATTAGCCCTTTTGTGTCGTAGTGTCTAGTATGGACTGAAGGTACATGTTTTAGGCCAGTAGTAGGTGAGCTAATAACCAAGACTTCAAAACTCTCTTCAATGGCTTTGGATGAACAATTTGTAATTTTAAAATTAAAAGAAAATATGATTGACATCTGAAATTTAATGATATAATCATATTATATGAAGTTACCAGAAAATAGTGATTTTTTTAGCTTACCTTTTGCCATACTAATTGAAAAAGAATGACAAGAGCCTTCACTGCTCTCTCTAGTCTTGTACGCTTTCTGCACATACTACATATATCACATTCCCCTATCAGACCGCACTTAGATTATTAAAAATAATTATTGAGCAACTAAGATATAAAAAAGGCTACGTTGATAGATAATCCTGATTTACAAAGAGTTTAGAAAAGAAATTTGAAGATTGAACCTTAATTCCAGCTTCATTGCAGGCATCACATAGAGGAACTTCATTGTTATGAAACCAACTCCACAAATCAAGGGACGATCTAACACCAAGTCTAAATTTACCATTTGCGGTATCACACAACCATTGGTCCTGAACAAATTCTTGTAGAGCTTTATCCTTTTGAGACATTGAGAAATTCTTCAATGCTGTAGGTATTGGATCTTGAGATGAATAAACCTGCAATTGTGATAGATTATAAGGTAGTCAAAATCAAAGCATCCTACAAAAGACCAATGTGGGTACCTTTTTCTTATTATACATCACATAAACCAAAAGAGTTGGAAGACAGCATATTGGACCGGTGGTTGTGTGAGCTGCACACTCTTAGATTGCAAAACTGGATCAGATGTGTTTGTCAAGTATTCATTCAATGTAAAATTATTGGACACGCAGGCTTCCTGGTTATTGGATTTGTTTAAAGTCATAATTATAAACCAACAATAACATTTTCATTGTCACCCGAAAACATTAAGCTACAATTACTAATAATAACCTATTTTATGTTTTTAATTGTATTAGGCCTCCTTGCTTGCAACTGAGTTTTCGTAATTTTTTTGTTATATGTTAAAAAAACTTACATCAATAAGTGAGATGTCCATTAAACTATCGATGCTCTATGTAAAATCCTTTCAGCCCTGAAAAAGTAGACTACTCAAATAAGATGGATGTGAAAAGGACACGATATGCACAACCCAACATAATGCTTACAGTGTTATAATAAAAAATAATATGTGAAACAAACCGTGGTTGTCCTATCGAGATTAATACTTGTTGAGATCTAATTCACGTCACTATCTTTCATGAAAGATAACAAACGTGTCCAACTATATCTGTAATCATTTCATGCAAGTTAGTGACATTTACTTATTGGTGGCAAAAAATACAACATCTGCCATTAGCTCCTCACCGTGATCTGTAGTAACTTTTATGCCATCATCTGTTTTTACCAGCTGCAATTCAATTTAAATTAAAAGCAAGATTCAGGAAAGCTTGAATGCTAAAATCTTTTATTAATTTTAAAAAGAGAACCTGTGTCAAGTTTGTCTGTGGGTGCAAGATGTTGGATATAATATATATACTTAGTTTAAGTTATATATATCAATAATGGCTGCTACATTTTTATTATTGTTATACAGTAAATATATGGTACTGCACTTTATGTTTGGTTATGTACAAAAATAAAAGGCACATCTGATCTTTTCAAAGTTGA
>BQNB010119126.1:0-14421 GCA_026074375.1 Tanacetum coccineum
TTGCCTAACAGTTAATGAAATTTTTAAAAACCTAGCACTGATGGGATATAAAACAGCTTTTGACAAATTAACTTTTTACAAAGGTTTCTTTTCTCCTTGGTGGAAGTACCTAATACATACGATCCTTCATTGATTAAGCTCAAAACCTACTTCATAAGATCAATTTTCTACAAATTTGGCTTCTGCAATTATTTGCTTAGCAAAGGGTCAAAAGTTTAATTTTTCTAAATTGATTTTTGATGGTATGTTAAGGAACTTGGATCCAAAGAAGTTTTTAATGTATCTAAGGTTTTTGCAATTATTCTTAAATATTCAACTTCCAAATTTGGTGATACCTTTTAATAATATTTATGAAACACCAAAGCTTACTAAAAAGGTTTTTACAAATATGTGGAAGCCATGAAAAGGATTTTCTGGCAGAGTCACACAATCGTTTTAAAATATGTTGGCTCCTCAAGTAGTAGTTGGTGAAGGTTCAGAGCAACCCACTAAACCCCAACCCATATCTTCTACTTCTCCTCAAGAAATTTTAACTCAAGTTGCTACTGCTACTGCATCATAACCACCAAAAGACCCAAATACATATAGGAGAACAAAAAGAGGTCGAAACACCAAGGTACCTCAGTCTGGTGGTTCCCCTAAAAAGGTTGGTGATGAGGCTATCAATGAGGAGATGTTTGATAGTGTGGAAAGGGCTATCACTACTGATGTTATCTTAGATGCATCACATGATAGTGATAACATCACTAAGACCCAATCTACGACAACACTTAATGAGCCTCATCCTCAGGGAGAAGGTTCAGGTAGTGGTCCCTGGCGCCAAGAAACCATGGGGGGTGCTCCTGCTCAGACTAGGTCTGAGAGAGTGCTTGAACAGCCCATTGAACCACCTCTCTCAGAAGGTCACACATCTGGAAGTGGGGAGGGCAGGATGGAACATCAATTTGAATTGACGGCTAATGTACCAATCACACCCCATGATTCACCTCTCCCAGGAGGTTACACACCTGGAAGTGATGAGGGTAGACTGAAACTACAGGAATTGATGACTATGTGTACAAAATTGTCAAAACAGGTGCTTGACTTGGAGAAAGAGAAGGATGCTCAAGCTGTGGAGATCCTCAGACTAAAGAAAAGAGTCAAGAGATTAGAAAGACAAAGGAAGTCAAGCACCTCACAACCAAGAAGGAGGAAATACGGACATGTTGAGTCTTCAGATGATGATTTGGATGAGGAGGATGCATCCAAACAGGGGAGGAAAAATGACAAGACCAACCTCATGCTTCATGAAAGTGACTTTGATGGATTTGATGATGAGATAGTTGATGCTGCTACAACTGGAGTTAGTACTGCGAGTGCACCAGTTACTACTGCTGGTGTAGCTATTAGTACTGCTGAGCCTAGAACTCCTCCTACAATGACAACAGTCTTTGATGATGAAGATGTTACTATGGAAATGGCTCAGAATCTGATAAAGATAAAGGAAGAAAAAGCTAAAGAGAAGGGAGTTGCTTTTAAAGATGTTGAAGATTCTTCCAGACCTGTCAGATCAATAACTACACTTCAACCTCTTCCATCCATTGATCCTAAATACAAAGGCAAAGGTATCCTAGTTGAAGGAGAACCTATCAAAGTAAAAAGAAAAGATCAAGGGTTAGCTCAAATTAAGAGTGATGCAGAGTTAGCTCATTACATGAGGAAGAATTGGCTGAAATAGAAAGGATACAAAAAGAAAAAGCAGCACAAGAAGAAGTTTCAATGGCTGCAATCTATGCTAAGGTATCATGCACTTCAAAATAGATCTTTCTCTGTAGCTGAAGTAAGGAAGAACATGTGCATGTATTTGAAAATTCAGGGAGGATACAAGCAGAAACATTTCAAGGGTATGATCTATGAAGATATTAGACCTATATTTAAAAGAGTATGGGATCAAAATCAATCTTTTGTGCCTATGGATTCTGAGTTGGAAGTTCAGATACTAAAAAGAGAAGGTCAAGAAGTTTAAGAAGAGCCTGCTAAAAGACAAAAATTAGAGAGCTTCAGGGTCAGAACAATTAGTTGAAGAACTAAAAATAGATGAACTGTCTCAAGAACAGCTACAACAATTGATGATCATAGTTCCAGAAGAAGGAATGCATGTTGAAGCTCTACAAACCAAGTTTCCAATCATTTACTGGAAAGTTCACTTTGAAGGTACTATGAAGTATTGGAAAATCATCATAGTAGGTGATCATACAGAGGTATATTAGATTTTTGAAGATATACTGAAGAATTTTGACAAAGAAGATCTAGTAAAACTATGAAGTCTAGTTCATGAAAGATTCAACTCAACAGAACCTACCGATGACAAGGAAAGAGCTTTATGGGTTGAACTAAAGAGGTTATTTAAACCAGATGAAGATGATGTACTATGGAAACTTCAGAGATATATGCATGATCCATTGACATGGAAGTTATATGATACATGTGGTGTTCATCATGTATCTACAAAGAGAGGACATGATATCTTCATGCTAGTTGAGAAAGATTATCCACTAACAAGAGCACTTATGACTTTGATGCTATGTAACAAGCTAAGAGTGGATGAATATTCAGTAATGGCAGATGAGCTTTTAAGGAAAATCTTCATACTAGCTAACAGACCAAGATAGTAAGGTGTTTGGAAGCATCCTCTCAGCTCAAAAAGGTTTAATTCAAGAAACTTGATGATTTAAAGGTAAATCACAAGTTTAGGGGAGGATTGTTGGGAATTATGGACTTCTTCAACTTAGTGCTACTGATTCAACTTAATACTGCTAGCTTTGAAAGTTAGTACTGCTGGTTCAAGATGGTGTTGTTATTGAAGAACTTAGAATATAGTCTAAGTTATTAGTGCTGCTAGTTGTAATAGTTAGTACTGCCAGTACAAATGTTAGTACTGCCAGTTTAGTTAGTACTGTTAGTTAATATTTTATACTATTAGTATTATATAGTTAGTACTGCTGAAGTGCTATGCATGAGTTATATTAGGAATAGATATGCATGATCACTTGACGCGTTTTGTAAGCCCATTAAGGTTTCCTTGGTGTATAAAAGGAACCCTATGGCATAGTTAGAGTAACACATCAATATCTAGAAAAGTCATAGCTATTAGAGTTGAAGTGGAGTTTCACAGGTTTGTGTTTTATCCTATCTCAAATGGCTTACAACATTTGGAGATAACTTGTTCAAGCTTAGAAAGATGCGACATAAAAAAAAAAAAAGGGGACTTGACGAATACTAGCAAAGGTGTGTGATCTAACTTGTGGCCTGCTCATGCTTACAAGTTGCTATCACTTTGGGTAGTGTCTCCTAGAAGATGAGATTTTTGTCAAGAGGTGCGATCTACTTATATTTCACAGATTTTTTAAGTTCAAAGTACGTGATAGTACAAAGAGTATAAGACACAAGTTTGGGTTATTCTACTCAGCAATCAAGTTCGTTATACTTAGTTTTCTTCATCAAGTAATCATTACATAGAGCCTACAGAATTTAAGATTTCAAGAGATGGTTAACATAATTTCTCAGGGAAGCTTTATTTGTTGACATTGTTTAAACATCTACATGCACATTGACGGAGAAGTATTCATTATACTATTGATCTTTTTACTATGCTAGTTTATGTTTCTACTGCTTAGAGTCATTTTTCGTATTATGCTTCATGGCGGGTATTTTGAGTATTGGAAGACTGGATTAGTAGTTATGGTATACGGTTTGTAGTTGTTTTGATCCAAGTTGCATATCTACAGAAGACCCCTATTTGATAATTACAAAAAGGGGAAGAAGATTATAGGTTTATTGATTTGCAGCTTATTTATGTGTGGTGGCATGTTCAAGGAGATCTTAAGTCAAGGGGAAGCATTGAAGATTGTTTCATTCAGGGAGATGACTACATCTCAACTTCAGGGGAAGCTTTGGCTTTATGATGAAGTTCGTACATGACTTTGTTTGTTTTGTCATCATCAAATAGGGGAAGATTGTTGGGATTCTAGATTTGATGAGACAAAATAAATAAAAGAATGAAACATAAGGACTAAATCTAGCATTATGGAATTCTACAAGCTGGTGGAGAATTATTGAAGATTTAGTCAAAGATATCAAAAGATAAAGATTATAGAAGATCTTATAAAGATAGAAGATATCAGAAAATCAAGTTTAATATTTAAATGATTTATTTGTCTTATACTTATCTTTTTATGTAAGCCTTGATCTCTCCCTATATAAAGAGATCATAGACATAGGTTTTAAAAATAGCAGAGTCGACTGATGAGAGTCGAATAGTAAAAGGTGTGTGTGTACACCATAGTTAGATTATAGTTAGTTAGTAACCCCAAGTTATAGTTGGGGTAATAGGGAAAACGTATGAATGAAAAACCTTGTTCAATAACAATTATCTTTATTTAATTTCGCTGTGCATATTGTTTTCATTGTTATTGTCAATCCTAGATATAAAGGTTTAAACAACCTGAGCTTAAAACGATCTTATCAAACTGTTTTAAACAGTTAAAGCATTCCATGCTTGCAAACAGGAAGAAGACAGTCTGTGAGCTCCTTTCTCTTAAAGATGAAGGGCTACTTGGACAGCTTGAATGCCTTGGTTACCCCATGCCTCATGAACTTGGAGTGAGTATGATATTGAACTCTCTCTCTAAGGACTATGAGTAGTTCGTACATAACTATAATATGCATAGAATGGGGAAGACTATAGCTGAGCTACATGCTATGCTCAAGTAGACTGAGAAAGGACTTCCTAAAAAGGTTGATACTCTTGTTGTCCTTGCAATTAGAGAAGGTAAAATCCAGAAGATTAAGAACAAGAAATCGCAAGGTGCTAAGGGAAAAGGTAAAGGAAAGGGTAAACAAGTTTATGCCCCCAAACCAAAGATCCTTCCATCAGCAAAGAAAGAGCATCCAACAAAGTACAAGATTTTCCATCACTGCAATAAGGTGGGTCACTAGAGGAGGAAATGTCATGCCTATCTTGTTGAGTTGAAGAAAAAAAGAATACTAGCTTGCCTAGTACTTCAGGTATCTTCACAATAGAACTCTATTCTTTTCCTAACAAATCATGGGTGTACGATACTAGTCATGGTACTCACATTTGTAATACTACGCAAGCTCTTAGAGGAAGCAGAAAGCTGAAATAAGGAGCTTTGAATTTGTATGCGGGCAATAGAATGTGTGCAGCTGCCAAAGCTATTAGAAGTTTTGATTTAATTCTTCCAAATGGATTGATATTGTATTAGACAATTGTCATTGTGCACCTACTATTACTAGGGGTGTTGTTTCACTTTCTCGTTTGGTTGAAAATGGATTTATTAATACTTTCACGAATAATGGTATTTTTGTTTCAAAAGATTATGTATTTTAATTTAATGATATTCCTCGTTATGGTAATAATGAAATTGATATGCATGATCTTGTATCAAATGTTAGTTCTATATATAATGTTAGCAATAAAAGAGCCAAGCATAACTTAGACTCGACTTATCTTTGACATTGTCGTCTTGGAGATATAAACAAGAAGTGCATTGAAAAGCTTCAACATAATGGGCTTCTAAAGCCTACTGATGATGAATCTTTTGATATGCAAATCTTGTATATATGGTATGATGGTGCATAAGCCTTTTCTTCATAAAATGGGAATAGCTAAAGATCTAAGGACTTATACACACTGATATATGTGGCCCTTTTAGAACTGTGTCAATAGCCGGTGCTAGTTACTTCATAACTTTTACTAATGATTTCATTCGTTATGGTTATGTTTACTTTATTAAACATAAACATGAAGTGTTTGAAATATTTAAAGCATTCCAAAGGAAAGATCATTAAAGCAATTCGATATGATCGAGGAGGCGAGTACATGAGTCAAGAGTTTGTAGATCACTTGAAGAGTCGTGGGATTGTCTCTTAACTCACTTTACCTTACACATCACAACATAATGGGGTGTCTGAAAGGAAGAATCAAATTTTGCTTGACATGGTTCGATCAATGATGAATCTTACAACCCTACTAATGTCCTTTTGAGGATATGCTCTAGAGTTTGCAACACGCATACTCAACATGGTTCCAACCAAGAAGGTTGATAAGACATCATATGAAATATGGCATGGAAAAGATCCTAATCTATCTTACTTAAGGGTCTGGGATTATGAGGCACTCGTGAAATGAGACAAATTGAAAGTCCCAATTAACACGTCTATATGGAATATAAACACTTATCAATATAAATAACACAAGTAATAACTTTTCAATCGTGTAATTCTTTATTGATATGAATCAAAGTATTACAATGTGCTATGAATCGCACAAGTTGAATGGCAATGTAAGATCACCCTTTGAACAAGTAAACTCGATCTTAGTATTCGGAGTTACAAGCGAATTGTAAGAACCTTGATAGATCATCGATTCTATTATGTAAGTTCGACCAAAGGAGTAAATGCTATATCATGATGACAACAATAAAAGCGTAACATTTACTCCCCCCCACCCCCCCCCCCCCCCCCCTTACAACATTCGTATCTATTTATACTATACGTGTTGTCTATTCCATAAGTGAGGCAGTTGCGACGTGTCAAGAATCATGTGGAGGACGTACAAGGTATTTAATGCACATCCATTCTTGGAAACATCTTGCCCATACTTTAGTGAATAGTTCTACCAACTGTTCACAACTTTACCAACTCGTACTTTGGTTCAAGCTTTAAGTCAAACACCATATTGTCCCGCCATAATGCTTTATTGACTTATCTCGCCTAAACCTCACTCAGAGAATCGAAGTTCAGCTTAATCTTCTTCAAAGGGTAATTGGATAGTCAGAGTATTGCCACCTCTGACTCTCCTTAGAACTACGGCGTATTCCTTCTACATACCAAGCTGCTATCCCATCCCACTGGCAACGAAGTTGCTTCAAAGTAATCTTTGGACTTCTTACGTGTCTTTGACTTGAATACGTCTGAGGTTACTCGCTGAGGCTTTGCACTCAGCGTGTCCTTCAATACCCGTTGATGCCTATCAGTGGGTCATTCAATACTTAGCCTAATTTCTGTTTAAATCTAGGCACTAATCATTGGGCTCTGAATTGGCCTAATAAAGACACACCAAAAAAACTTGAGTCTAGATCTATTAAGTGTATATTTGTAAGATACCCAAAAGATACGATGGGTTACTACTTCTACTACCCACTCGAGAACAAAATATTTGTTTCTCAAAATGCTAAGTTTTTTTTAGAATGGTCTCACTTCACAAGAAGCAAGTGTGAGTAATGTGGATCTTAAATTTATTCAAGATGATACACAACCTTATGAAAATACTTGCGAAAATCATGATGAGGTTAAACATGAGAGTGTCGAACCGTCTAGTGGTATAGTTCTCATTCATAGATTCGCAAGGATGCCTCAAGCACCTGACCGATATGGTTTATATGTTGATGCCGAGGAGCATGAGTTAGGGGATCTTAATGAACCTACTAACTATACAGCTTTAATGTCAGATCCTAAATCTGATAAATGGGTTAAAGCTATGAATGCAAAAATGCAATCCATGAAAGATAACCAAGTCTGACGTTTGGTTGATCTTCCTCCTGATGGTAAAACCATTAGGAGAAAATGTCTCTTCAAGAAAAAAAACAATATACATACCTTTAAAGGTTGTCTGGTGACAAAAGGTTATACCCAAACCTATGATGTAGATTATGGGGAAATCTTCTCTCTTGTTGCAAACATTAGAGCTATAAGGATTTCTATAGCCATAGCCGCGTTTTACGACTATGAGATTTAGAAAATTAATGTCAAAACCGCCTTTTTGATGGGACACCTAAAAGAGGATGTGTATATGGTACAACCTGAGGGGTTAGGAGGGAAGGGCCACACCACGAATAGCCAAGTTAGACCGAGTGGGAAGTCTATTAAGAGAAGCCCTCCAAGTGCATATATTAACTTTCTTGGGGATCCATGAATTCCAAACATGGTACTCACCAATCATGCTGCCATTAAGCAAGCCCCTTTCAATTTTCTTTGTAAGAGTTTTGACTCTAAACGAGCCAGAAACATCGTCAGACCACGTCCACTAATCATTCTCGGACTCGAGCAAACGAAAGTCACCAATAAGAATGGAAAGGGTTGTGATGTCGTCTAAACTTCTGCCCATAGGAGGCACTCGCCACGACCACATACCACCCCAAACGCCGTTAACCGCACCCCATCTATCACAGACCTTGCAGTCTTTATATGTGTCAAGAGCAAAAGGCCTTGGGAAAATATCCACAAGGCAAAGACCTGTACTACACCAAGGATCTCTCCAAAACAAAGTGTTATTTCCATTGCCAACTTTGATAACAAACGAGTCTTTGAACGAGGTATCAATTGATAGCTTTAAGAATATCACACCAGAGACCCCCAATACCCAACGAGCTAGGAGAAGAACAAAATCCTCCATCTTCCCCATAGAATTCACTAATAACTTGAGACCAAAGAGCCTCTTTTTCAATATGAAACCTCCACTTCCATTTGCCGAGAAGACTAAGGTTCTTGGCTAAAAGACTTCCAACACCAAGACCCCCGTTCTTAGCGTCGGCAAGGATAGAGTCTCATTTAACCCAACTAATTCCCCGTTGAGAATCTTTAAACCCCAAAAAACCGTCTTCGAATAGATTCTAACGAATCGATAACCGAAGAGGGAGTCTTGAAAAGAGAAAGGTATTAGATGGGAAGACTGTCGAGCATAGACTTAACAAGAGTAAGGCGACCACCTATAGAAAGGCTATTTGCTTTCCAAGACGAAAGCCTCTTACGAAACCGGTTAGTAACCTCTGCCCACCCGTCAACATACCTCATCTTTTTCCCAACCGGAAGGCCAATATAAATAAAAGGGGTTGAGTCGGATGGGCACCCGAGAGACAAGGCAAGGCTATTGATGAGGTGTATTTCGGGGTCATTTAACCCCTTAAATCATGCAAATATGCCCAGATTATGTGCTTAATCGTTTGTTTTTAGGTTTTTAGCACTTGGATGGCATTTGAAGAAAATACACGTGACTTGGGCTCATTTGGATAAGAAACAGACGAGATTACAGACCTACACCAAATCCTTGAAGAAATCTTGCTTACAGAACGTGGAGACGGCGTCGCAAGCATAAAGTGACGCCGTCGTGATCTATTCAGTGACGGCGTCTGGAATTTGGAGACGGCGTCAGGACGTGGCCGACTTAAAGAGGATCTAGAATCATCCACGTAGCAACGGCGTCAGGACTATAACGCGACGTCGTCGCCGCGATACCTCTATATATACAAAACCGATTTTAAGGTTTTAAGTGTGTAACTTTTGGGATAACTTTGTATAACTTAGGGAGACGAACCTTAGTCCTTGTAGCAGCTTCATAGGTCGTTTTTAGGGCCTCAAAACCCTATTGTACTACCTTGGATCCATGTTTTAATTCAAGTAAGGTTATTTATCATTAATCATTCAATATGTCTATGTGTTGTGTGATTGATTTATCTTCTTACTTCCTTTATAACATACGAGGCTAAACCCTCCTTTGTATTTGCTTATGATTGCATGAAAGTCGGATTGTAGATCCTTTTATTGTTGTTTCTTGTTGATGAATGTGCGCGTTAGGCCTTAGAAAACCAGCTTTTGTCTGTATCACTGTTGACACATCTAGGGAAACGCGAGTGCGTAGAAAGGATACCATATGGTAACAGTCTTCATACTACCTTGCCCCTTATGTGGTTGATCCCTCTTAAGGTATTTCACACGCATTTAATATACTCTTAGGGGCCTTGTAATAGTCTTCATACTAACTTACTTGTGCTTTGCCTTAACGGAATATTAAATAGACGTCGTGTAATTCGTTCATAACTTAGGAAATACTTACACATTACATCACAAGTGTGACAAGGCAACATGATTAGGAGAAACAATCTGATAAGTAATGCATGATTAAGTAAATACATTTAATTATCATAAAGTTATCACTAGTAGATTAGTTTATCAATTAGTTTAGTTAATAGTTTATCAAACCAACCTCTCAAACCATAGATTTACCTGCTTTCTATAAAATATAAAAACACAAAAAAATAATCTTCTCTCAACCCCTAGAATTCTGTTATACCGTGATCAAGCCTTTCCAACCTATTCCCCTAGAGAACGATAACAACCCCCGAGTCTTGCCTATACTACTACTACAACGGTTAGGTACTCTGCCTAGGGAGTTGTAAAACTTCTTGTTGGAGTCCTACGACGACCGCATCAAGTTTTTGGCGCCGCTGCGTGGGGAATAGTTAGGTTTCGATCATAGTTTAACTTAGTTCTACTCGCTTGAATCCTTTCAAGTGAGACTTTGATTTCCGCATATTAGCTTTCTCGTAGTCTATCTTTTCTTTGTGTTAATTGTTTCGTAACCCATTCTTGTCAACCTCCATGGGAGACGAGAATCCTATCCGTACTCTTGGAGACTACTCCAAACCTAGCCACGAGGGCTACAGGAATACCATTGAGCTCCCCGTAGGGAACAACATGGTACCTCTTCGATCCGACACCATCCGGTTGGTGCAAAATGGATGTTCATTCCAAGGACTTCGGTCCGAGGATCCAAACCAACACCTCAAGGATTTTCTAAAACTTGTGGACTCACTTGACCTTGACGGTGCAAATAGGGAAAGAGCGCGCCTGCGTTTATTTCAATTTTCCCTTCACGATCAAGCTAGCAATTGGCTTGAACGTCTTCCAGCAGGATCCATCACCACATGGGAGGATCTTACTACTCGTTTCCTTGCTTAATTCTTTCCACCGGGAAGGACCGCAAAACTCCGCAATGATATCCTGATGTTCCAACAACATCATGAAGAATCTTTATCTGAAGCATGGATTCGTTTCAAGGACTTATTACAAAAATTCCCTCATCATGGCATCGACCTTTGGCTCCAAGTCCAAATTTTTTATGACCATGTCAATCTCGTCACAAGATGAACCATTGACCAATCGGCCGGTGGTAAGCTTCGTGACCTAAACGCCGAAGAATCATGGGCATTATTAGAGGACCTCGCCCTCTATGACAACGAAAGTTGAAATGACCCAAGGGATTTCACTAAGCCGGTCAAGGCAATCGCTTTGCCTTAAAATGTCCCAAATACATCCGACCTCTGGCTAATCGAGCTCAAAAATCAAGTTCAACGCTTGATGGAAGCTCATCTTGCTCCAACGCAACCTACTCAAGTGAACAAAATCACTACCTCATGTGAGATCTGCAGTGGTCCCCACGACACTCAGTATTGCATGAAAGATCCCGAACAAGCCTTTGTGGAATACACATCCTTGCGAACTGACAGGATGGGAAGTAGGCAGTTCACTACAAACCAAGGACCGAGAAGCTTTAACGAAGCCGCCAATTCTTAGAAGAAAAAGCCAAACTTTAACTGGGCACACGCCTAGACATTTACCAACCCACGGAACGGCTCATTCTCTACCTACTCATCTAATTACCAAACGAAGCTTGGGAAGGCACTAATTGATTTTGACGCTCATCAAGAGAAAAGACTATCCAGCCTAAGGACTCAACTTGAACAACAGCAAGACGACATGATTAGTAAAATTAATCTTTTATGGAAGGCCGTTTTTGAAAAGCTTGATGACGCTCCCCTTTGTGACACTGCAGGAGGCCCTACAGCTCAAATGAATTTCACGTCTCCCGACTACCATACTAAAGAAGAGCTAAGATGCAATCCCGTTAATGGGAAGAAGCGAAGGCGTATTTAGGATGACAACTAACGAAATGTATCAACCACCCCCTGAGCCATCACGTCAAGAGGAATTTGAGCACATTGTGATGAACTTCATCCTTGACCAGGAAGAAAGAGTCGAGCAACTCGAAGAATATATGAAAGTTATTATTGGCGATTTTATGCAACTCTCTTCGGAAGTCACAAGGAGGTTAAAAGATAAGATAAGAGAGGAGTTCGGGGAAGAAACTGGAGATGAAATCGAAGAAGAAGAGGAAGATTGCCCGAAACACTTTAACACTTTCCCCACTATGAAATAATTAAGGTATCATGAATGGCTCTTGAAAAACCCTCGGCCCCCATGGGTAAAAGCCAATATCAGAACTGGGGACGTGAGTAATGTAAAGTTTTCCTGCATGATTGGTCAATTTAATAAAGAGCAAGCCTATTTAGATTTAGAATCACCAGCCAACATAATGTCTAGGCTTCACTATAACTGGATCATGAGTAATAGGCTGAAACCAAGGAGGAAACTTTTAAACCCCAAGAAAAAAATGCAATTTCGTAGGGAGAGTTAGGGGTTAAAAGTTTTCGTTGATAACTTCACTTATGAATGTGACTTCATGGTGCTCAAGGATATGACTAGTGTCATAGATCATTACCTTGGATTAGTGGTGTTCAGAAATCCGTTTATGGATGCAACCGGGCTTGTTTATAATAAAGAAGAGGGAATGGTCGTGTATGAAAGAGATAAGGAAAGGATCATATTCAAAATGCCTCACAAAATGGACATGTTCAAGCACATAGATTTTACGGATAGAGGCACCGATAGCATTCCTCCTTTCGTCATAGAGAGTGATGATGATGACGGTAAAAAAACCCTACTCTGACAACTTAGATTTAGGGCCCGAATACAAGTATGACGAGTATGTGTGCAGAAGCATTCGAAGTTTGATGGCCGCAAAAGCCAGAAGAAGGAGCAAAGGATAAGTCACGTAAGAACGTGTGACTTCGAGTCTAGCTACAAGACTCATAAATAAAGAAAAGAGCTTTTTGGGAGGCAACCCAATATTTATTTTTACCGCATATTAGGAGTGTCTTGTGTCTTAATTCTTTATTGTTTGTTTTATTATGTTTGAATTACTTTGTAATCATGCTTTGTTTGTTTGTAACTTCTTCTTATTTGCAATCAAAGGTATTTTGCAACAAAATAAGTGTATGGGAAATATCCAGTTTTTAGAACCAAATTCAAACATTTAAAATAAATTTTTAAAATTAATCCGAGTCAGTTTCGAGTCATATGATTGAATTGTTAATTCTCAGGTTTGTATGCAGCATTTTGTACAGGAAAATAACTTATAAAGATGAGTGTAGGAAATTTTTCATCAAAAACGAAAAATGAGTTTTCACAGAGTGTGGAGACGACGTCACGATTTACACGCGACACTTGTGACGGGGTCAGGATATCCCTGATGGCGTCAAACGCCCAGTTACAGGAAAACTCGAAATTTTTAAGGATTTTTGAAAATAAAACTTGTACAACACTTAAAAAAGTTGTAATTCTTTTATAAACTTGCAAAACCCTGAGTTTAACAACTCTCTCATCCTATCTTTACTGCTTTATAGAGTCAACCCTAATTTCACACTATATATTATTATATCGCACATTTTATGCTTGGTGTAGTTGTCTTTGTCTTTGATTACATGTTATATTTGATGAGAAAGAGCTTGGAAGTTCTTAGGAAGTTTCATTGTATGATTCTTGGAGGACGATTTAACCAGTTTTCGCATGTTTCTTTTCCATTATTGAGCAAACCAGGGGAGTACTAGTTTCTTTTTCTTGTTTTCTTTTCTCTTTATTCGTTCTTACGGGTACTTCTATAGAACATTGGGGACAATGTTCAACTTAAGTGTAGAGGAAAATAAGCCTTAGAAACTATTCTTTCATTTGCCATTTGCTTTGTCCTTAAAATGATGGGTAATATATCGAAACATAGCATAAAAGGGTAAATTTGACCAAAATTTAAGAATTTTTATGACACATACTGTAGGATCGATATTCCTTAACGAAACACTGATATACTGTCAACTATGCGGAATCTAGTTGGCAGTACTTAAGAAGAACACACAATGCTTAATCAAACGTTTTGTATTATAACTCTTTGAATCTGCCTAAGATTGCAGATCCCTACTACAATACTAATAATTCGTGTCTTTCTAATGTCTTCCTAGATATCCTTTTATAAACATAAGGATAACTTCTAGTAGATGTACAGTCCTTGTATGACATAAACACTAATCAATACTAATCATTAAAATAGCTGTTACAAGATAAATACTAACATAACCGTCTAAATGATAATCCTTTAAGATTCCTTTATCCACGGCAGTACTTCGATCTTTAACTGGCAGTACGTTGACTTTCTATTTAGCAGTACTTTGACCTTTTGCTTAGTACGTTGACCTTTTGACTTGTATTTCCCAACAATCCTCCCTGTAGGAACCGATTTAACACTTCCACTTCATAACACACAACACGAATCCAAGAAAAGAGAGAGAGAGAATCGTAATGTAGAGAGAGAGAAGAGAGAGTTGAGAGAGAAAAAAAGAGATAGAAAAGAAAATAGATTTTTAGAAATGAAAAACTAGATATTTTCATATGAAAATATCTATATATATATTTAGA
>BQNB010119127.1:8531-20868 GCA_026074375.1 Tanacetum coccineum
GAGGCCCAATACGAAAAATTCCTTGACATGATCCGAGCCTCAGAATCAACGTACCTCTTGTCAACGTTTTAGCCGAAATGACCAACTATGGAAAATTCCTCAAAGAACTCATAAGAAACAAACATAAAATCGAACAAATTTTTGCCGCTTTCCAAAGTGATGAAAGTTCAGCAATTATCCAAAATAAAGTTCCACCCAAACTCGAAGACCCCGAAAGTTTTCTTATTCCATGCAATTTCAAAACTTTCTCCTGCAATGCTTTGGCCGACCTTGGTGCTAGCATTAACCTTATGCCATATTCCTTATATGCAAAACTATCTCTCGAACCTCTTAAACCTACTAAAATGAGCGTAAGATTAGCTGACAAATCATTCCAATACCCTGTTGGAATAGCTGAAAATATGCTCGTTGAAGTTGGTAAATTCACTTTCCCTGCCGATTTTATTATTCTCGAGATGGAAGAAGATAACAAAGTTTCCCTAATCTTGAGACGATCCTTTCTTCACACTGCTAATGCAATTATTCGAGTTAAACCAAAACAACTCAATCTTGGAGTTGGGACTGAACGAATGATCTTTAATATCGATTCTGTGATGAAACACTCTTACTCGAACGATGATACATGTTTCAATATCGATGTCATCAATGAAATCTTAGAAGAAGATTTCGACGCTCTTCTAGACGAAGGAAGCAAAATCCTCCATTCCATCGAAGGAACCATTCTTAAAGAAGAAATCTTTTCCGAATTCAATGAATTCATGGCAACGACTGCTGATGAAAATTCTGAATCTGAATCCGATACCGAAGAACCACCATTCGAGAAAATCACCATCAACACCGATTATAAAATCAAAACATCTCTCGAAGAACCTTCTACGGATCTTGAACTCAAACCTCTTCCTGATAACTTGAAATATGTATTCCTGGAAGAACCATCTTTTCTTCCTGTAATCATATCATTTAAACTCTCTACTCAAAACAAAAGCAAACTTGTATATGTCCTTTAAAAACATAAGCAAGCCTTTGCCTAGAAAATGACAGACATTCCTGGTATCTGTCCATCATTCTATAAACACAAGATACAAATCCTGGATGACAAGAAACCAGTTGTCCAAAAACAAAGAAGGTTAAATCTAAACATGCAAAAAGTTGTTAAAAAAGAAATCGTAAAACTCTTGGATACCGGTATTATTTATCCGATTGTTGATAGTCCTTGGGTTAGTCCTATTCACTGTGCACCAAAGAAATGTGGTATTACAGTTTTCACCAACGAAAATGATGAACTTGTTCCAACAAGAACCGTTACGGGTTGGCGAGTATGCATCGATTATCATAAACTCAATGAAGCAACTGCAAAAGATCACTTTCCTTTGCCGTTTATGGATCAAATGTTAGAAAAACTCGCGGGAAATAAATAATTCTGTCTCCTCGATGGTTTTTTTGGATATTTTCAAATTCCTATAAATCCTATGGACCAAGAAAAAACAACATTCACATGTCCTTTCAGAACATACGCTTATAGGTGAATGCCTTTCGGGCTATACAATGCCCTAGCTACATTTCAAAGATGCATGTTGGCAATCTTTCATGACATGATCAAAGAATCCGTCAAAGTATTCATGGATGATTTCTCCGTCTTTGGATACTCTTTTGACAAATGCCTAAACAACCTCGATAAAATGCTCCAGTGTTGCAAAGATGCTCATCTTGTCCTTAATTGGGAAAAATGTCACTTTATGGTCAAAGAAGGAATTGTGCTTGGACATAAGGTATCTGGCACAAGACTTGAATTGGACAAAGCAAAAATCAATGTAATCTCAAAACTTCCACCCCCTGCTAATATCAAAGGTATTAAAAGCTTTCTTGGACATGCCGGTTTTTACCGACGTTTCATTAAAGATTTCTTGAAAATTACCCGACCTCTAACTAAGCTGCTTGAAAAAGATACTCCAATTGAATTCGATGATGAAAGTCAAAAAGCATTTGAATTATTAAAAGAGAAATTCACATGTGCTCCTGTGATCGTAAGCCCAAACTAGAATCCTCCGTTTGAACTTATGTGTGATGCAAGTGATTTCGCAGTTGGAGCTGTCTTAGGTAAAAAAGATGGTAAAACTTTCACCCAATCTACTTCGCAAGCAAAACTCTTAATCCAGCTCAACAAAAATACACCGTAACCGAGAAAGAACTTATGGCTGTAGTTTTTGCATTTGACAAATTTAGATCCTATCTTATTCTATCAAAAACTATTATTCACACTGATCACTCAGCTCTTAAACATCTGTTTAAAAAACAAGATGCAAAACCCCGTCTTATTCGTTGGATACTACTCTTACAAGAATGTGACATAAAAATCAAGGATAAAAAAGGTACTGAAAATATCACTGCCGCTCACTTGTCCCGAATTGAAAATGAAGAAATAAGTAATGACAGTGAAGTAGATGATAACTTTCCTAGAGAAACCCTTATGGAAATTAACACCAGAGATGAACCATGGTTCGCAGACCTTGTAAACTACTTGGTAGCTGATATTATACCAAAAGGGATGACGTACCAACAAAAGAACAAATTCTTCTCTGACCTCAAACACTAATTCTGGGAGGAAACCTACCTCTTCAAACTATGTTCTGACAGTATGATCAAACGTTGTGTATCCGGACCAGAAAACCAAACCATTTTAGATCAATGTCACCACAGACCAACCGGTGAACATTATGGACTAAATGTAACCGCTAAAAAGTTCCTAGATTCGAAATTTTACTGGCCGACAATCATAAAAGAAGCTCATAATCTAGTTCGCCTTTGTGAATCATGCCAAAAGATAGGAAATATATTGAAACGTAATGAGATGCCCTTAAACAACATTCAAGTATGTGAAATTTTTAATGTATGGGGTATCAATTTTATGGGACCATTCCCAAAATTGCATAAGTTTGAATACATTCTTGTCGCTGTTGACTACGTGTCTAAATGGGCCGAAGCTCAAGCTTTACCAACCAATGATGCCCTAGTGGTTATCACTTTTTTAAAGAAACTATTTTGCCATTTCGAAATGCCCAAAGCTCTAATCAACGACCGAGGTACTCACTTCTGCAACAAAATAATGGAAAAGACAATGAAAAGATATGGAGTTAACCACCGTTTCTCTACATCATATCAACCTCAAACTAGTGGTCAAGTTGAAAAAATGAACATCGCCCTTAAAAGGATTCTTGAAAAGACTATTAAAGACAATCCTACTATTTGTTCAAGAAAACTTGATGACGCTCTATGGGCTTTTCATACTGCTTAAAAATCACCTACCAATACCACACTGTACAAACTAATATATGGAAAAAACTGCCATTTACCATTTGAAATTGAACACCGTGCATACTAGGTACTCAAGAATTGCAATCCTGATCTCATCGTTGCTAGTGAGAAATGAATATTTTAGTTACACGAATTAGATGAACTTAGACATCAAGCCTATGAAAACTCTTGATTATACAAGGCAAGAACAAAGGTCTGGCACGATAAAAAACTAAGAATGAGAAAAGAATTCAAACACAAAAATAAGGTTCTGCTTTTTCACTCAAAGTATAAATTCAAACAGCCAAAACTCAAATCACGCTGGCTAGGACCATATGCAGTGAAACATCAATATCCGTCCAGATATGTTGAACTATATGGAAAAGATGGAAAAACATTTATTGTTAATGGCCATCGACTCAAACTATATCATGAAGAAGAAGATTATAATGACCAAAGGGAAGCAGTTACTCCCTTCTTTCCTAAAGAATGACTCACCAAGTTTGAGTCTAGCTAACGAATCTCTTAAAAATTAAGCGCTTCTCGAGAGGCAACTCGTGCTTCACTTAAGTGTGGAGGAGTCCCTCCATTCCTTCGCTCATATCTTTTGTTTATTTTCTAAAAAAACAAAAATATTTTCTTTTTGTGTGTTTACTTTTATGCAGGTAATATAGCTTAAAGATATGGAAAATTATGAAGTATGCTCAAGGATAGCTCTCTCGCAGCTATACATTTCTCTATGCACAAAGAAGAACCATTTTCCCTTAATTTTCCCTATTTTATCTCTATTATCAGTTATCACATTGAGGGCAATGTTCAACTTAAGTGTGGAAAGGAGCCAAATAGGAAAAATTAATCATATCCCTCCATGTTTGCCCTGCCAAAATTTTCCAACTAAAAAAAATCTTAATACATATATGCTATCAAACTTATAAAATGCTCTTAGTAAGGCAAATCCAACCGGATTAACATTATTGCTAGCACAACCCAGTCCACTAAATTGTGAGAAATATAAGCCTTTAGAATATTCGGGTACCCACCTTTGGTACCCAAGATAATTGATGCCTTTAGCTTGTTTGAGTTAAGGAATGAGCAATCATATGTATCTATTCCATTGTTATGGATGTGTATATGTGGTTTTGTCACCTTTTCTGGAATAATGGTATTGGTTGATAATTATATGAGTGACCGGCAATTTAGTAGCTCCAGAACTTATGCCTTGATCATACATTACTAGACCCGCAGTGAGTTAGTTATAGACAAAATCATATGATAAAGGTAAATACAACCCTATTCAATCATGTATCTGCAGCACTCGCTTTTAGTGTTGTGATCCTCAATGTACCCCAAGAGCAAGAAAAATGTGCTCGATAAAGAAAGAAGTTTTGTGCTAGCCTTAGTTATCACAGTATTTGGCAACCTAAAAAAAAATAAAAGTTCAATGTATAAGGAAAAGTTCTGGCACATGGAATGTATCTGCTATTCACCCTCATCATTATCACATTTTGCCTCTTTGAGATTTTTGTCTAAGTGCTCACGCCGCAACGGCATGTTAGTGCTAGTATAAGCCTATGTAGCTCATAGATTATGTCTGTGCAAATTGAGTGTCTTCATAATACATGAACCCTATATGAGTGAACTGAGTGAATTCAAAAACAAACATATTCCTTATGTGAGGTGCTTAGTCATATGTCAATGCCTGAAAAGTTAGACAATATGCAAACAGTTATAAAATCCAAAATTTCTCCATGTCACGATAAATGATCTTATTTTCTCGCTTTAATTGCTTGAGGGCAAGCAACAACTAAGTGTGGAGGGAATTGATAACGCCCAAATTAGACATGTTTTCGGTGGCGTTATTTAGTACATATTTTATCAATTACGTGACTATTAATACTTAATACTTGAAATGCTTGCAAGTTCACTAAGAAATGTCGAGGTCATACATCATCAAATAACACTTACTTATACACTAAGGAACATAACATACAATGAAAAGATGAAGAAAACAAGCACAAAAGTGAACATGTTGCGCCGCACTCCAATAGTGCGCCGCCTTATCCTCCAATCAAAGAATTTAAAACTTAGTCAAATTCAGCCATTGAACTTGATAAGTATGCCGACAAAGTTTTGTGCGTCGCACTTCCCATCTGACGTTGAAGAGTAAATGAAGACATAAATACTACTCCCATAATACCCTAAGTACGCCACACAAATTCTTTTGTGCGCCGCACTTCTCCAATAAACATTTAATTCCTCTCGCATTTAATTACTAAGTACGCCGTACATTTTACTTTGTGCGCCGCACTTTCACCCCTCACTCAGTCTATAAATAGAGGACGAATTTCAATCCTTTTCATTCATCCCTTCATCCATTCTTCAACTAACACACACAATTATCCCCCTTATGAAGTCCTAAACACTTTCGAACCATTCTCCAAGCATAAACATCATATCCTTTGAAGAATCAAGATCAAATCACCAAGAACGACGAAGAACATCATACTAGTTTAGTAAGATAATGAAGTTTGTTATCGAATCAAGTTATGTTATGAACTCCTTAGCCATGAGAGGCTAAATCTCTCATGACTACTCGGTGATGTTATGATAATGAATAAGTGTTTGGTATGATCATGATCTCTTTAATCTCAAGCTTATGTTGCGACCCTATTATATCTTATCTTGTCGGTTTTGCTTATCAATCTTAGATTATATAATCATATCGGTATAGGTCGAAAGACCCGTTATGATCTATGTGGTTTTAAAGATTTGTCTATAGTCTTTAACGTTTGTGTCAAGAAATCCACTTTTGTAAACTGATAAACGAAATAAGCTTTGATATATTAGCAACTGAATTATTTGAGTGACACATTTGGTCTAGTAAACTAAATATAAGTCTTGAGTTAATCAAGTTAATTTGTGAAAACGTTTTCCTGACGAGAAATCCTTTTTATAAGTTAAAGGTTCCATCTTCGAGGTCTTAATCGTTTCCAATACTTATGGATTATTTTCAACTGTCCGAGTAGTTCTCTTTATTATCACTACTGGTAAAACAAAAGTTATTTTTAAAACTGTTAAAGTTTATTTTCTTTCTGGTTACTTGAACACTACTCAAATCTCTGTGGACGACCTGGTCTTACCTAAAAAGATTATACTACATACATGGGTTATACTTTTACCCATGTGTTTCCCTCTAATAAAATTGGTATTTTCAGTCATTATAAATTTAAAGCTTTTGAAACACATTAGTGCACGTGACATATTGGAAGGAAATTCGAATTCATATCAAAAGCTAAAAGGTTTCTTCAAAGGAGTTTTGAATTTGGGACCCAATACATAAGGGACGAGAAGATGGTTTAATGGATCACACGTAGACACGTGAGCATGCACGAGATGTACTAAACCTGAAGGGAGTCTAACTTAAAGACTCTTCAATAAACAAAAGTGCTTGCCGGGAGACAACTTGGAATGTTATTTCAACTTTTGTATCGAGTCTGTGTGCCTAGTATGTCAATACGGCGTATCCAATCCAATGGATAAGGTGTATTGAATACCCTGGACACATTATCTTTTTATTTTCAGTAATTTCAAGAACTTTATTGTTAGACTCGTCAATACAGCGTATTCAGGATTATGAATGCGGCGTATTTGACCTCTGACTCGTATTTGGATTATTTTTTTTATAGGATTCAATACGGCGTATCCACTACAATGGATATGGTGTATGGACCTTCTTATATAGTTATCGTTTTAATTTTCTTATTCTAACTCGATGTTTATTTGGAGATACAATTGTTATGATTTTCTTTTTGTTAATACAGAGAAGTACTAAACATAAATGAAGATAGTGGTGGTATGTATAATCTGGAATCTTATGTGTGATGGTCATGCTGGTATTCAGATGCTTTCACAACACACAATGTTACTCATAAATTTATCATGGAGGATCATACCGAGCAAATCCTAAGGGAGTTTTCGTTCCAATTCTTTATATTTCCTGTTTTTTCATGCTAAATTTATACAACATGGGCGTTGTATATCTTAAGTGGGGGGAGAAGAATTACAATGCTACTTGTTCTTATTTTCACAAGAATATTCCTAATTTATGCTTAAAATTTTAAAAAATATTAGCATGTTTTTGTTGATTATTAGCTGCATAACCCGCACACATACCCTTTATTTCCATATTGTGAGGTTTAAGCCTATTTGTTTCACCCATTTTACCAAAATTCCACAAATATATGAGTGTGCCGGTGATTGTTGTAAACTTTAGAACTTGGCTTGGTATACTAATCGAGACCACCATAATGAGTATTATTTTTATAATTGAAGTAAATTGTCGAGATTGGTATATTTCTAGGATTAAACCAAAAAGCCTAGGTCATCTACAAATATTATATGTTATTAACTAACTACACTGGTTAGTTAACCCCTATATAAAACCCTTTTGTTACTCTTATTGTTAGAGTAAGATACCCCTAGAAAAACCTTCTGAGCCATTCCTTTCGTTTCTTACACCACTAAAATATGTTTCATTACATCCTTACACCTTAGCCTATACTATAGATTAAAGTATGTGGTTGTTTGCTAGCTGCTTTTGTGTAAAAGTATGTACTTCCTGTGTTCGTGTGCGTATTTCTTATCTTTGGTTAGGTCAGGAATTGCACATTGCAGTGAGAATGTGAAAGTAGTTTCTTTTATCTTTCGTATGTTTACTACTTTCACTATTATTTTTATTTTTTAGTCATGAGCGTTATGGAATTATTATCCAGATTTATTATGATCGTGAAGTGGTGAAATTTTACACCTTTATTCGTTTTTTAGTTACAAAAAAAATATCGAAAAAATACAAAAATACAAAAAAAATGTAAGAGAGAAAAAAAGGTGAGGGTTGTGAGATAATCGGTTCGTCTAAACTTAACCAATTTTATTATTTATGAGATGATCGATTATTAGTTGGTACGTGCTACAAACCAACGATGTAAAGTGTGTTGTATATTATTTGAGGTTGGTCGTAAAATTAACCAACTATGTATTTTTAGTATAAAGTGGTAGATATCACCACTATTGTTGTACTATATTATGGATGAATGGGAGTTGGTTGTTATGGGAACGCCAACTAGGTTTGTTTTTATGGATCGTTGAGGATGATGATTAAGACATCTTTAAGTCTAATTCGTGTCTACCAAACAAAATGTGCGCTTTCCATGTTAAAGCGTGAGTTAGTTGGTGATTTGTGTCTTTTTCAAGGTTGTGGTCGAGAAGGTAGCTAGCAAAATTATTGTTTGTTGGTTGGACTTAATCTATTTGTTTCATTATTTTATTTTACACCAATTATATATTTTTCCCATGCCTAATCCCTACCCTATATCATTCTTCACCAAAACCTTTGGCTTACTCGAATGAGGGAGTGAGCAATCACATGTATCTTATTCATGAATTTAAATGTGTATGTGTGGTTTTGTCGCCCTTGTTAGTGTAATACTATTGGTAAAGATTACTTAATCATATTCTTTAACTTATTCGAGCTAAGGAGTGAGCAATCACAAGTGTCGCGATCAAGGATTCAGGCGTGCATTTATGGTTTTGTCGCCTTTTCTGAAATATTGGTATCGGTAGAGATTAAAAAGAATGATCAACACCTAAGACTTGTCATATTCACCCAATTTACCTTTTTAGACTTGTTACTCCTTAGCTTTAGTAGTGGAGATGTGTATCCTTGCCAAGCTTATGATAGAATACTCGTCACGACCTAGCAATTGAGCGAACCACTAACTGTTACCACATAGATTAGTTGAGTGATTTGAGTGATTTCATTTCCTATTTAGTGAGGTGTTTGGTTGTGCGCTAGTAATTAGATTAAAGCGCTTAAAGGAAAAATCATAGACATTCATTCGGGATACATTTTCATAAGATAATTCTAAAGTCTACTTGAGGACAAGTAGGATTCAAGTGGGGGGATATTTGATGACATCAAATAACGTCTAATTATTAGCATCATTTATCCCGTATATGTTGCCCGTTTTATATTATTTTATATAAGATTTGATACTTAATTGCTTATCTTTATGAATTTCAGTTATTATCGAGCAATTGGCGAAAGATGGAGAAAAGAATGTGTTTTGGAGCATAAAAGAAGAAGTTCAAGAAAGTCTACTAAATCTGAAGAATATGACGTATCATTCTAGATAGATACTCCATATCCCAAGACTTAAACGAATTCAAGACCATTGCCTGACTTTAAAGAATACGCCGTATCCACATCAGCAAATACGCCGTATACGAAACTTTGGTCAACACTCAAAAAAAGCATGTTTTTCTCTCAATACTCCGTATTGAGTAGCGGTCAAAGATTATTCCAGAATATTATAATCGTAGAGCCATGCTAAAGACCCCGAATATGCCGTATTCGACCCCTCCAATATGTCGTATCGACCAGATTTCAGAACTTATAAATAGAAAATCTAGCATTCGGTTTTCAGTGTGCAATAGAAGAGCAAGAACCACCAAGTACGATTCTCAGATGATTTTAGAAGACAAAAAGGTCCTGCAAGTGCATTAATTCCATAGGAAAACTCTTGTAATCAGTATACTCTGTAATAATTATTCGGTTAGCGTATCGTTTTCTTTATAAACCCTACTTTAATCGTTCTGAATATGTCACTATGTGTTGTTACAAAGATTATGGGCTAATACCTATAGGTATTAGCTAAGTTTATGATAATTTGATGTTTTGATTTGTTTATATCAATTGTTTACTCTTTCGTTACATGTCGATTATGTTTATCCCTACATACCCGTTAGCTTGATTATGTTTTCATCTATCATTCAACTAGATCTAGGATTACAAATAAAGTGCTGTAACTTAATCGTTATTTGGGCTATAGGCTAGAGTTTGGGACAGATACTACATACAACTTATCTATATATAGGATTACAAATAAAATCCTGGTTCTACTTTTGGTTAAGTGAAGGGTTAATACACAAAAATGTTACTAAAGTTTGCCTAAATGTTCACCTAAGTTACTAAAGTTTTTTTGGTTACAAAAAGGTTACTCAAGTTTACTCAAGTATACAGGTGAATTTTTTTAAGGGTAAATAAGCCTCTTTATAAAGGTTCGGTAACCCAAAAAATAAATCCGTATACTTGAGTAACATCTTTGTAACAGTTTTAAAGGTTCGGTAACCCAAATAATAAATCCATATACTTGAGTAACCTATTTGTAACGAAAAAAACGTTAGTAACTTAGGTGAACATTTAGGCAAACTTTAGTAACATATTTGTGTATTAACCCTTAAGTGAATGATAGACTAAGGTAACTTAGGACTACAAATAACGTTATGTTTCCTATAGTAGTTCAGTGGATTATAGACTACCGGTATACAGATAACTATTGGGAATAAGTTGGTAAAGCCTCGATGAGCTAGGTTTTAATATTGTCACCTAGATAGATTATAATTGACGATGTGAACTTTATGCAGGTTTGGTTGATTGCGACAGGATCAACCGTTAAAAAAACCTCGAGTTTAGGGAGAAGTACCACCCTAGATTTAGAATGATATACCACCAACAAAAGTAGTACGATCATTGAACACATAAACAATTCATACATCTTAATTGAATAAATTTGGTTAATACGTTTTCCTTACATAAGTGCTTGACCTCTTCTTTATCGTTTGTTTATCTTCTTGTGTGTGTTCCTTGTCTTATCTATCACTTTATTAGTTTAGATTAAACCAAAATTCATGCTAGACTCTCAGGCTGAACCCCCCCCCCTTTTCGTTAGTTTAGTTTAATTAGGATTAATTAGAACTAACATTAGATAACTATAATACTAGTAAATTAAAGTATTAATGTTCACTTTTAGTGATCGACACCCTACTTATCAACAAACCTACAATTGATCGGGTACACTGCCTGTTAGTGTTAGTTAATAGGTAAAGTCGCCAAAATATAAGTAGTAAAATTTGATAATATAATTACCTATACTAAACGACACATCACTAACCCATGTTGGACTTGAACATGTGTATATGTTTGTTTCTTATGGTGTTTTGTATTTGTTTATAGCTAGTTGTAGCCAAGAACACATCAAAAGTAATGCTCTTGACCCATGGATCCCAGCTCAAGAAACTAGAATGGGGGTTGAATAGTTTACCGCTTTTTAAAGTTTGATTAAAGTTGTTTGTAAAAGCTTAGATTCGAGTTTACATGATATCAATTGACAACTATATGAACACAATAAATAGATACACAAACAATATTAACTATGGAATATTAAGTGCAAGACGAAAGAATAGAGTTAGAAAGATCAAATCACAACTTGAAGATTTATAGTGGTTCGGAAACGAAGAACCTCTTCGCCCTACTCCACTCCTCGAGTATCCAACTCGAGAGTTCACTTCACTATGTCAACAAGCTCCCTTCAGGTGGAGAAAACCGTACACACGTAGCTTACACTAATTCCATACACTAAGCTAAATGTCGAGTTCTAATCTTTGCTAGAACCAATCTACCACTCACAATCATATTTTGAGGACTAAAATACTAATCGTTCACTCTCGTATTTTCTCACCTAAAATACTAACACGATCTACCCTATCTATCTAATACACAAGAATATAAGAGATGTGGTTGATGTACAATATACAACAAGATCGTAACAACCCTACATATGCACAAGCTAGGCTATAATACTTCGTATCTTGGCGATTATGAGTATTCTTCTCTTGCACTTAGAGAGGAAGGATTGGATCACTTGAAAATAAATGTTTAAACACGTTAAATGATCAAAGACTGTAAAATATGTTTGCTGGTTTAGAACAGAAAGAAACATAGTGCAAAAGGTAGAAAATTCTGAGGGAACACTCCACTATTTATAGGCAAAGTCTGAGAGGAATTTTCTTAGCCGGCCCCCTTATCTCCTAAAGGCAGACCCCTTATCAATCAGGGGGCCGTCCATACTGTAACATCCGAGAATTTTCGAATTTTTGAACGACGATTTCAATCGTTGACTTTTAGGGTCTGGCTTGACTTATAAGAACG
>BQNB010119128.1:0-17199 GCA_026074375.1 Tanacetum coccineum
TTCTAATATCTTCCTAGAGATCCTTTTATAAACATAAGGATAACCTCTAGTAGATGTACAGTCCTTGTATATCATAAACACTAATTGATACTTATCACTAATAACTGTTACAAGATAAATGCTAAAACAACCGTTTAAACTTTATAGTTCCTATATCCACGGCAGTACTTCGATCTTTGACTGGCAGTACCTTGACTTTTTCGTGGCAGAACTTTGACCTTTTGACTTGTATTTCCCAACAGAATCCATGAAGTCTTTTAAGACCCAACAATCCTCCCCTAAACTTGATGTTCATCTTCTAAATCTTCAAGTTTCTTCTTTAAAAGTCTTCATCACACTTCAGGAAGATGCATTCAAACCTTTCATTTTCCTTTTCGCTATTTTACCATAAGCTTCAGCAGTTGATAACACATCTCATTTTGATGATCAGTTTGAAGTTTCTTGTTGAGCATATTGGTGATGGTAATTGGTGTGAGGGGGTATCTCCTTCTTTCAACCAACATAAAAATGTGAAGATTATCAAACCTTACAAAGTGAACTCCAGATGAATCCATCAACTTCTAAGTAGTCACCTTGTATCCTTGCAACATTCTCCATACATCACTTTTTATGTTTGGTTCAAACATAACTCTCAAATCTCCATACAATGCTCTTTCAAATTCATCTTCAGGCCTTGTATCACCATATTTTGCCTTCACTATCCTCTAAAGAGGTTCCAAGTCTTCTCTATCTATTCCTTGTAGCATCCTTATCATTGAAGAGTATCTCTTGGAACTTCCATTTGCTCTTATCAACTCATAATGTACTAACATCCCCTCTTTATGAAGCTTATAATCAATAATCACTGGCAATTTTGTAGCAAGTGGTATAGCATCAATTGCTATATCTTCATCCTTTTTAATTACCAAAAGCTTATTTAGCTCAACTTCATCATCTTCTTCAACTTCCTTTACTTTTTGTTTCTTTAAGGATTCTTTCTGCTGTTCTTTCCCTGCTCTTTTTCTTCCAAGCATCTTCTTTCTGCTATCTTTAGCTGTTTCCTCTCTACCTTCTTCCTTCTTTTCTTTGTTTTCCTGTGTAACACCCCTAAATCTGGGTTGCAGCGGAATGTTGAATATCCGAGGGCGTTACTTCATAGTTCAATAGCACAAGGTATGAGAACGACCACTAAACGTGTCGTTGAAAAGAAAAAAAATAAAAATACATTGGATTAACAAAATACTTGTTTGTTACATAAGCCCATGACTTCAAATTGTTCAACAATATAAATAAAGATTTCGGTTTATAACAATTGTCCCCAAAATGTAATATGACCCAAAATCTTATTGTTGACTCTTCAATTATTGACTCCCAATGTATCATCGCACCTCGTGCCTTATTGACCTGAAAAACATGCTTAAAACGTCAACATAAAGTTGGTGAATTCATAGGTTTACGTAAATCAATTGTAGGACCGCAAGATTTCCAAGTGTATGATTAAGCAACAGATGCAAACATCATAAAAAGTGATTACGTTTTCCTAAGCTCATGGCACCGAAGCTTGACATGTATGAATGCAAATAAATTGCCAATAATTGCCCGTGAATGATGTTCTAACCTAGAATATCCCAAATTCGACATGGTATACGTTCATTCCCGGTGATAGCTAATCACCCGAACGGGGATTGTCAATCTCAAATATATCTATCTATAACATTCGCGCTCACAATCCAGTAATTGACAATTCATGATAATGGGCTCAGTGGGTTATCGCTACTTAGGCAAATACGTAATCATAGTAAAAAATGTGCACATGCGTCCAATTTGTAAAACAAAGCATGTTCTCACCCTAAATATTTAAATCATTTAAATAATTGTAAAACATAGGGCTATGAACTCACCTTAGAAGGTAGTCCTCGGAATGATAAATATATATCCATGTAAGCAATGAATCACACCGTCAAATACCTAAGTAAATACGGCCAGTCTTAGTCTACAAGTTTAGGCTAACAACTCAATGTATAAACTACAATAAATTTTGCTAGTTTATATATACTGTTATCACTTGTGCGGTAGTGTACGCGTTTAATGTATTTGAAATTATTTGTAATTACGATGGCTCTTTGGGAAACGTATAAACTTTGTTAATAAATATTCTTATTTATTAAGTCATGGTTAAAACCGAATAATATCCGAATATATTGTAACTCGTGCGGTTCGTTAGGTATTTATAAAATCACATTTGTTTACAAAACACCCTTAAGTTTCTTAATTACACTTTTAGTCCAAAGTTTCACTTTAGGTCCTTATTGTTTCACATTAGCCCCTTAACTTTCAGAATATTCAAAACATCCCCTAGACTTATTAAAGTCCAAAAATGATAGTTTTAACCCTATAGTTTGCAAATTGACACTTTTAGCCCCTTAACTTGTAAAAATCACATTTTAACTCCTATTAAGATCTAACAAGTGACATTATGATTCAATAAGTCCCCTTAAGCTGTATAAGCTGCCTAAGCTTATAAATAAGCTTTAACGAGCTTATTTTGGCTTAATGGGCCTTATTGGGCCTGTTAAGGTCCAATATAGTTTTAAAAGGCACAATTGTTTTCATTAATCTCATTTAAGTTGGTTAAGCCGAAAATAAGCTCGGGAGAGCTTATTTTGGTTTTTTCAAGCTTATTGGGCTCGTGATCCCAATAACTCAACCCGAATTATATACTAAGGTCCATTAGGTGTTTTTAACTTACTTTCTAGCCTTATGAACTTATTAGTTCTGTTTTCCAATTCAGCTTATTCAATAAGCCGTCCGGCTCGGTATTGGGCTTTATGGGCCAAATAAAAACCCAAATACATTTCTAATGGGTTCGACTTGGTCCATTAGGGTCCGTTAACTATATTTGGGTCCATTAAGTCCAACTAGCTTATGTGAGTTTATCAATAAGCTGCTTTGAGCTTATTGGGAGCTTATGGCTCGAATAGGACTCGTTAATGGGCTAGTGAGCGCATTAAGGGTTCCGTTTGGTTTTGAAAGGCAATGCAAAGCCCAAGTTAATTTAATAAGCATTCCTAGCCTATGAATAAGCTTGTATAGCTTATTTATAATCCGTAGCTTATCGTACGAGGCTTGCTAGGCCTGTTGGGCCTCCCACAGTAGGCTGCCAAGCCCAATGTAACCCGAACTTAGCCCTTCAAGTTGCTAAATGATTCCTAGGTCTCGACGTACCATTTTGGCATTTCTTTAATGTTTATGAATCGATATTCATTACATGCACTCGTTTAATATGTCGTTGCATGAGTTCCCAAGCCTAAAGGTTTCGATTACAACAAAAGTTTACGTGAATACTTTTTGTGCTCGTGCCATAACGATTTCCATAATCCACTTGATTACGTTTGTGCATTTTTATGAAAATTTACGCTATAACATGCTAGTTATCATCCTTTTAAATCAAGTTTACACCACACAAGTCCACATTGTTGTTTAACTTAGGAGCGTGAATCATGCATGGGTCGAACCATGCATGTCTCACGTCCATGAGGTATCTAACCCGCATATAACGCGACATAGTAACTTAAGTAAAGATAAGACGAACATAAATGACATAGAAGACCTAGTAACGACTTACAAAGGGTCCTAGTTTCCTTGGTTGTGAGTTTAGACGTAAACTCGACTCGTATACACCCAAACGTGTATAACTTAAGCTCCAAGCTTATAAACCCGAATCCCTTAGCTCGTGCTTTCCTTCTTAAAACCCTAAGCTTGATCTTTAAGGCTTCCTTGTGTTCTTAGAACAATTGTGGGTTAAATGTGGTTCGTGTAAGGTTAATGCCGAATGGGATATGGGAGTAAATAGGAAGTGTTTATCCTTGAGAGAGTTTTAAGAGTTTAGAAGTGTGTTAAGGGAACTAGTGTGTCTTATTTATAGGATATTAAGCTAGTTAACTCCTCTTGGTTCTCCCTTGACTAGAAACGAATGAGTTGAGGTGGTTTAGGAGGGTTTTAGTTGCTTACACATGGTTTTAGGTTAAACCACCAAGTACATGACTTAATTAGCAAGATGTTGTACAAGATTCACCTAAGATATGAAATGATATGGTTTGTGTGCTCCTTTCCTTGTTAACCGCGGCACAAAAGGGATCAAAAGGGAGAATTGGTTATTAACCAATGGATAAATAGCCATTAGGAGACCATTAGGACATGCATTAATTGAAACATGGATGTACTAGTACTTGTTAAGATCATTAGGAGATCTTTAGTAGCTAATAAATCACCAAGGACGATTTTGTGTGGGTTTACTTGCCCACATTCGGCACTCAAGTGATATTAACACAAGATTTGATTAAATCTTGTGTTTAGGCTTTTAAAACGGGTATTGGTTTAAGTCTAGGTAAGTCTAGGTATTTCCGGGGTATGTCCAAATGTATTTTATTGCGAAACGTAGCCCTTTTACGTGACCAATAAAAATAAAATACGCAAAGTTAATAATTATCTTCTTAATAATTATTTACTACTTGGTTGATGCAAACCTTAATTTATTTGATGACCGTTTACATTAAATGATTATTTCTAGTCTACGCGATTTAGTTTAAAAGTAATTATTAAAAGTAAACGCGTGTCGGACCAAAATAAATAGTGACGAATAATAGATGTCGTAAAGTGACCTGAAATTGAGAAATGTTACAGTCTCCACCCGTTAAAAGAGCTTTGTCCTCAAAGCTTAAGACCTTGTAGTGGATGACGAAGCCCGGTTTGTGAAGAGTTGTGGGTATTTCTGTTTGAACGAATCTTCACGTTCCCAGGTGAACTCAGGACCTCTCCTGGAGTTCCAGCGAACCTTAACCAATGGTATCCGGCTTCGCTTCAATCGTTTGATCTCCCGTTCCATGATTTCAACGGGTTCTTCCACAAACTGGAGCTTATTGTCAACGTGAATTCCCTCTAACGGCATGACTAATGGTTCGTCAGCGTAACATTTCTTCAGGTTAGACACATGGAAAGTATGATGAACTCTGCTCAACTCTTTGATTTGTTTTACAGTGAGGAGTCTAAACTCTAAAGTGTGCGGTATAAAAAAGGGAATGAGCGATTTCATCGATACTACCTGATGTGCAAAAATATTTATGCCAAACTTGCACACAGATTTGGTTAAACCTCGATCTTCCATCTATATCAGCCCATGCTTTTTCCCTTTACAGAACCATTTTCCTTATGCGAAAGCAATAAACTTCAGTTTATCTAATCTAAACTTTTCAACGATACGTTTACTAACGGTTTTTGCTATTTTCAGTCAAAAGTATGTCGGAAATCCCTTTGTAAAAATAAATATTAGTAACATAATATGCAATTCACCACGTTGCATAATAATTACCGTTAGTTAAACCTTGCCTAAAATCTTTTCAAAATAACCATACGCGTATGCATTTAACAAGGATTTACATAAGCAATAATAAGATTTTTCCTAAACACTAAGTCCGGTGCAACGCACGGGTCGGCATGCTTCGTATGATCAAATATTAATTCAAACTAGAAATATCCAATAGGAATAGTAAATATTACATTAAATTATGTGGTACTTATCTTACACGGGAATATATAATGTATACTAGTAGAAATTAGAAATGGCGGTGATAAAAAAAACTCATATTCCTAAAAAAACCTATCAATGGCGGCGGCGATCAAAATCCTCCCCAAAACATCCGATCTAATCCCCTTCATCCTTGGTGTTTGAATTCGTTATAACCCCTGAAATTGGGATCATTTAATTATTTGATGATTCTCATATCGAGTGTGTTAGGCGATTTTCTCATCCTGGGATCTTAGGGTTTTAGAAGTGGTTGTCCGTCCTTATTTTTTTCCATTTCCGTTTTTCTTTATTTCATTTTCTGCTTTTAGCCACCAGATGGTCTCGTTTCTAGAACTCCTTTCAATCTAATATCTGCTGCGCATCACCAAACTGCCAAGATATCAAAGTCGATGTTATATCTAAATTTCCTGTTGATTGCTCTACCAGTTTTGATCTTTGGAAGTGTTGTTTTTTTTGTTTTAAGGGGTCTTTTTGGGGTTTTTGTTTGGCCTCGTGGTCGACTGTGTCATTTAAAAGAGATCTAAAGCAGAGATGCGTTATGCTTTTGTTACACCGTTCATCAAAGTTCTTAATTTTGTTCGTCTCTATTGAGAATCTCAAAACTATTTGGATTGTCGTTTTCACTCCCCCCCCCCCCCCCCCTATTCGTAATCCTGTCGGTTTGAAAGCCTTAAAAGCCCCTATCCCTTAGAAGAGTGTCGGCGCCTCCCTCTGGATATTGATCAGGGTCTTAAGCAGCCTATTGCCCAGCATCAAGGTGGACCTAAAGGGACTAATTTTACAGCTATTTTGAAACCGTCTTTGGTTTTAGACGATTCTTGCCTATGTGAACAGGGATTCTTGGGGTGAATTGTGTCATGGTGTTGAAGTTCTCCAATTTTCTTCCATTAATAACTTGCAGGTGCTCCTGTTTAATGAGGGTTTTCATAACACTCGCATTGTCTATCTAGGAGGGTTGTGGGTTATGATTGAGCTGAATTCTTCTAAGTCTAAATTGAAATTCATGGAACATGTTGGGGTAGCTTCGTGGTTTCGCAGCCTTTGTAATGCGCAATCTGATTTTGCGGCTAAAGAGCGGATAGTTTGGGTCGACATTGAAGGAGTTCCATTAAACGCTTGGTCTCGTTCAACTTTTCAAAAGATTGGGTCTAAATGGGGAGAATTAGTTGTACTAGAAGACGGGTATGAGGACCTTTTTGCAAGGAAACGTATTTGTATTATGACCAGCCATACGGAGAACATCCTGGAAAGTTTCAAGCTTATCGTAAAAGGGAAGGTTTTTTGGGCTCGTGCCAAGGAACTTTTTGTTTGGTCCCCATCTTTCAAAGAAGTTCCTGAGCAAGAGTTGTGTTCGGATGACGAGTCCATTAAGGCTAACGAAGAGGCTAATAACTGAATCTCGGCTGACGAGAATGATAGTGAAGTGGTTTGGACTCACTTATGCGTGATAATGGTGTGTGAAGATCAGGGTGTTCGAGATTTCATCATGGTGAACCTTTAAAGTTAAGGAGGTTTCGGCTGATCCCTTCAATATTTACGGCTTGCTTGACAAACGTAATAACGAAGCAAGAACAACGGATTCGTCAACCAGTATCCCTTATCCTCCGGGTTTCACTCCTGCCAATGATATTCCAACTTGTAATCAAGATAGCCCTGATGTTGCTTGTTCGACCTATAGTAAGTCGGGAAGGAGAAATTCGTCACCATGTCAGTCACTTGGTATTAGTTCGAGAGTTATGGAGGGACACGGTACCAGCAGAGTGATTCATCACATGTTGGGGCAAGCTCATTCATTGGTTCGCGTAAGGGAGGTTCTCTGTTGGAGGAAGTTCTTGACGGCTCTATGATTAGGTAGGCCAGACTATGGGATTTCTCAATGGAACGGTGTTGCTAAAAGATTGGAGATTATTATTGGTTCGCAAGGAGTTCGTGAGGGTTTCCAATGATTGTTTGTTTTAAATATCCAAGGGCATGGGATCCAAGGCTAAAAGGAAATGATCCGGAGTTGAATTATAAACTTAAGGTGAGTTGTTTGACTTTAGAAGAAACTAAAATGGGAAAAATTTTGCTTTGGAGGCTAAATTTTGTGGGGCGGTAATAGTAGTTTTGATAATGTTTGGATGTGGGCCCTTGGTACTTCAGGGCGGTTATTTTATGTTTATGGGGTCCGCTTATGTGCTTCGTACAAGTAATCCAACTTTATTATCTCTGATAACTTTGTTGTTTTATATGGGACTTAGGTTCCAAATAACACCAAGTTGCTCATTGTATCTGTTAGATATTAGAAAAAGACTCGGTCACCCCGTGTATATTACTGTTTATCATAGCTCGTAGTTTAACAGTTAATAGTACAATTTTAGGTATTAAGTCGGGTACTAATACTCGGTATATTGTAAGAACTATATAAGCTTCTTCCAACTTGGAGAAGACAAAGTAGTAATTACTCTTGACTTATAAAACACATTTTCTCTTACTAGAAAATCTCTCTATGTGTTTCTCTCTCTAGAAACTAGCCAAGTCCAAGAATCGACCCCGTGTTATGTATAATGATATACCACAATTGGTATATCAGAGTCTTATGGGTATGATTAGGATCGTGGTAATGGTGCGGATTTTCTTGCTTGTTTTAGATCGAAAAGTGTACTATTGAAGGCTCCTAGCTCGTTTTTTTAAGTTCTCCGAATTTTTGATGTTTGTATTGATAAAGTTTGGGTGTTTCTAGTTGCTATTGCCTTGTGGTACTGTGTTGTGCAAAAGAAATCAAGTAAAATCATTCAAAAGGGTGATTTATAAGTGATTTTGTGTGATAAAAGTCGTTGTTCTTCGTGGAGGGTTGCCAGAATTTCTTCACTGTGGTTTGCTTAAAATAATTATTTTTATTTAAGTAGGTTACCAACTCTCTGACACACGGCGGGTTGCTTAGGCGGCGAGTTGCTCAAGAGGCGAGTTGCTTTATACTAAGCAGCGAGTTGCTTACCAGCGGTTTTTGTTAATGTGCTTACCAGCGTTTGAAACAGAGGTTGTAGCGGTTTGAATTTTAATAGCAAATATCTTAAAGGAAACTTGGCGGTTTTGAAAAAACTCAACGGCGGTTTTGATTAAAATATAGGACGCGGTTTGTATTCTTTCTTGCAGAAGGGTTGCTTGGCAGCGAGTGTGTTCGGTGAGTGCCTTAAATTCCACAGGCGTGCTTAATTCTATGCACGCGGTTTGATAGCGTCTAGCGGCGAGTTGAGCTCCTGGTTCTTAGAAATTTGAAATATTTCAAACTTGGGGACTTAATATCACTAAAACAAGAAGAATTCGTTTAACCTCACACTTTTTAACGTACCTCCATCACTAATCATTGATCAATCAAAACATATCATATCATAATAAAACAAAATGTCTAGCTAAGTTAGAAAGACTCCAGTGTGCAGGTTCTGATTAACACGCCCACCATATGTTGATAGAACCGGGATTTGAATCTTGGCAACAACGTTATACATCTGTATATCTAGAAAGGATCATGGAGAGAATATTATGAAGTCCATTAAATGAAGGACCTTTATATGGGAAACGGTCTCAGATGTATTGCTGGAGGAACTGAGGGTTGCAGATCAACAAGGTCCGTCGTGCTAGAGTCCTTAACGGACCTTTCAGCTAAAGAAAGGAAGGAAAGGTATAAAGTGACATTCCGCTGCAACAAATCCTACTTAAGGGTATTTCATACCAAAGGACATCTACTCACTCATCAACCACTATACTGACGCCAAAGACATTTGGGAAAAACGAGGAAGATGATTCTGGAAGGTTCTGACGTTAACAAAGGATGACGGGAATCTTTCAATTATACGATGAATTTGAACACTCCGTCAAATCAAAGGGAAACATTCAAGGATACTATGTTAGGTTTTACGAAGTTCATTAATGACATTGGAGAACATCAAGATGACCATGCCCAGAATGCAGCTTAACTCAAAGTTGTGAACAAACATGTTACCTGAGTGGAGTAGATTCATAACTGAAGTCAAACTTATAGAGGTTTGAGGAGTTAATTTTGATCAGCTTTATGCCTATCTGAAGCAACATAAGGTACATGCTAACGAGAATAAAATGACGTTGGAAAAGTTCACTCTACCTACTAATGATCCTTTGGCACTGGTGTCGAATGCCTCAGTTCAGCAGAATCCAACACATCATCCAAGTTTCCACAATCTCAAATGAACCATCTCTGAGTGACACTTTTCAAATAGACTCAGGGAAGTTCTTCCAAACGAATACTTGATTGAAAGTTTATCAACTCACTTGCCCTCCTCACTCACTCGTTATCATCACCTCTTCCTCAAAACAAACAATCAACTTCGTCCGTCTCTAATGCATGGAACAAAGTACGGTTCAAGAGACAGAGTGAGGGTTCAACTATAGTCCGTGTGTGAAAGATACAATGCGAACAATCAAGGAAACCCATTTCAGAGAAACAATGCAAGAGGAAATGTTGGTTAGCTTGGAATGTAGAAAGGTCAGCATAGAGGAGGCTTATTAATCTGGACCAGCCAAAACCCATTAAGTGCTACACTGTAACGGATAGGGACATAGACGAGAATGTCCAAGGCCAAAGCGACTTCAAGATTCAGACTACTTCAAGGACCAAGCTGCTATTAATAAAGCCCAGGAGAATGGTGCAGTAGTATGGGACGAGAAAAGAAAGAACAGTTCGTTGTTTCTTGCAGGAGAACAGATTACTCAACTTTGAGAGGATGTGGATAATTTACCCGAGATGACTTTGGCATCAATGATGGTACCAGTCTTTAAAGCTGATGAATTGCTGATGCCATTCGACTCTGATGTTGATGCAGGGTATCCCATACACCGACCATGTTCCTGACAAATTCACATCGAAGATCGAATCTACGATGAAGCCGGGCCATCATATGACTCGAATACTCCATTTGAGGTACAAGATCATGATACATTTGTAAATCATATAGATGAGTATCATGAAGTACACGAGATGCAAAACGATGTACAACACAACTACGTTGTTGACTCTGATGCTGACTATACGAGTGATGTAATATTATTCCGTTATGATCGTATGTGGGAAGAGACGATGATCATGTTTGTACAAAGTAATGTATCATTCTGTACGAACTGATGCATGATTGTCATTCTCGATGAAATGCTCATGAACAGCGGGGACAAAGTGATTAGCAAAATACGCCAGACATGCTAGTTACATGATTCAGTGGACTCTGAATCTGCGAGATATAAGGAACTGGTTGGGGAATATGAAAACGGGCAAGTTTGACTTACACTGATAGAGAACGAAAAAATTGACATGAACAAATGAGATAATTTTTCAGACCGAAATAGAAAAGGAAATTATTAAATCCGAACTTTCATTCAGCACAAAATCGTACGTAGTTCTACCGTTGGCCATTTTAAGTCAAAGACAGAGAAGTAATCTTTTGAAAAAGGATATTTAAACAAAAAGAAGGACAATTTCATTGAAGAGTTTATTTTTGACATAAAAAAAGGTAAAAAAGATAAGATTGAAGGAGAGATTTTATACAAACAGGACTCATGTTTTTGTCAACGGGGTCACATGTATGTAAACCAAAAATCGTTTTATGATACAAGAACAAGGTAGCAATAGGCTACAAAAATCCCTTATGTCCCCCTCACTCGTTGCAAAGCAGCTCGTCTGTCTGTATAATGGTCATGTACTTGTCACTACCAATCATACACCCACTGTTATACATGACTCAGAGGATACGCGTGAGATAGCTGAGATAACTAGGAAAAGAATGCTGTTGAAAATGCAAAGCCCTCTATGTGTGGAAAATAAAGTTAGGATTGCCCCCCCCCCCCCCCGATTACTCGAAGGAGAACCTTCTTGCAACATCTGACCCTAGAACAGATATTTTGGTCTATAGATGACAATGACAGGAAAAGGCTGAGACCTCAGTTCAAAACAATTTCAGCATAGACAGTGTATCCACCCAATACTCCTGGTCAAGCTATGTCCCAGGAAATTCTTCCAAACTAAGTCAAGTGAGATTAATCTTTATAGTTACTACACAACTTTTTAAGTGAATTTGAACAAAACTTGCAAATAGAATCACCCGAACAGGTTGTACAGAGGGGAAGAGGTTCTTTATTTTGAGCAGACAAAAAAAGATGTTACCTCATGAAGTTTATTCATTTTTCAAAAACTCTTAAAGAACACTTTATAGGAGTTCAAAGGCCTCTTTAAAAGAGTTAAAGTAATGGAAGAAATTTTGATCAAATGAATAACGAAGTGGACAACGATACTTAGGACAAGCATTTTCATACCATCTTATAGACGTGTAAAATTGTAATGAAACCCTTCTCATTGAAAATGAGAATCTGATTGCTAAGTGTTTGTCGAACTCAACTGCTGTAATGATGTCTGGAAATATCACGTTGTCTAGAGATTGAAGCTGACATGTCTAAAGTTCATATTGAGTCAAACCATATTTCAAACTGAAAAAGGGATTACCTAAATTTGCAATTAAAGTATCAACATCTTCACGAAAGTTTTGATAATAAAAGTCACACACAGTGCAAGAAGCTCCTGATTTTACCTCATTCTTTAAGATCAATAATTCGAAACATTCAAAACAAGAAAAGGAAACGTTTGATTAAAAGACTTGAATGTCACTCTCTAGTCGCTAATGTGAATTGACAGGGAAGTTGTGAGCCTTATAATGCAAAAGATGTCACTGCTCTTATTGAAAACAAAATGATTGGTTAGAGTAGAACTACGAAAGGTCAAAACAATTTATAAGGAATTGTTGACTCAATTAGATTACGCGTATCACACGAAGTGAAAAGAATCTACCATGTTAACTGAAAATTGGAGTTTTAAAAGCTCAATTGCGATAGAAAGAGTCTTTGTTTCATATGTGACTATGTCAAAACCAACAGTTCTTGCCCGGGAATGTATTGCATTGCGTTAAAACCCATCCTCATCCCCTTAAGAACATAGGACGTGCTCATTTAACTTTAACACCATCTTACGGAGAGTGTAGAAATCGTTAGGGAGATTGTAGACTGAAGCTAGAGTAGTTAACATGGATAATGCAATTAACTAAGCTTGCCAATCACTTAAGCTATCTCAGAATTGTTAGAATTGTGATTGGCCCTTGCCCAAATAGTTTCAATGAAAGAGATAACAAGCTCCCCTTCTACCCCTGTTTACTTGGAAAAAGCAAGATACTTATAGTGATAAACCAGGGAACTTCATCTAGCAACAATAGAAACCGAAGTGCACCAGAAAGTTCAACAGACTAATATCCCTGTGACTTCCTTCTTCATGAGTAAAGTCCACTGAAGCAAGGAAAATTCAAAGGCATAGAAGCAAACAAAGAAAAAATAGGATCTGATTGCTATGAAGGAGAATAAGAAGGGAAAGTAGTAGAAGTACACCTTTTAGGACAAATAAGTCAGTCTATGGACAAAAAGTGAATAGATTGATTATAGCATTAGCTCTAAGGTTGTTGTTAATTAATTCGAATTGAATCCTGTGTGAAAAAATGTTTGACCAAATGCTTAAACTCTGCAAATCATGAAATGTGTGTTGTTATATTTTGAGTTCAGTAATGTGACCCACATGTTAACGTTATCTTGAATAAAGGGAAGAGATTTGGAAACCAAAAGGCAAGCGTTTTGTATGATAACAGGTTGATAAGAACCATCGGGTTTGGCTAAGCAACGAAAAAACTATTTGCATATATTGGTTATCAATGGAGAACCACAGGAAAGAAATTTACCTTAGGAAAACTTGATTGTGGTTATCAATGGAGACCCACAGAAATAAATTTGTCTGAGGAGAAATGTTGCCTTTAACTAGCGTTTTGTGAAAATGTTCTACTCTATCTGCAAAACCCACCAGACCCCAACAAAATTTGGGGAACCGAAATTCCAAACTTTCCAAACTCGACTTTTTTCAAATGCAGGTCGTACATGTCATCCTTTGGTATCTGGACTCAGGCTGTTCAAAACATATGACGGGGAATCGTTCAAAGCTTATGAATTTTGTGGAAAAGTTCATCGGGACAGTCAGATTCGGGAATGATATTCGGAGCTATCTGGGTATATGGAGTATGTTAGTGGTGAAGTGTGATCTAAGGTATTACTACGTGGAGGGACTTGGACCACTCTATTCTGGGTCTAGGGCAATGTTGTGATTCTGATTCTTGAAGTTGCCTTCAGAAAGCATACTTGCTTTGTTCGTGATATTAATGGTGCAGACATACTTAAAGGCAGTCGTGGCACCAATTTGTACATGATATCGATTGATGAAATAATGAAGTCTTCTCCGATATGCTTACTGTCCAAAGCTTCAAAGTCCAAATCATGGTTGTGGCATTGTCGTTTAAACCATTTAAACTTCGGCAAACAATAAATGATCTTGCTCGAAAAGATCTGGTTAGTGGTTACTAGATGAAGTATGAACAAATATCATCTTTGCTTAGCCTGTCAACTTGGAAAAAAAGCAAAAGTTCTCACAAACCAAATCTGAAATTCAAATATGGAAGTTCTTCATACCCTTCAATGGATCGTGTGAGTCCAATGAGATGGAGCCGAGTATTAAAGGGAAGAACTACATTTAGTCATCGTGGGTGACTATTCAAGATCACATAGTAAAGTTTTTGAAGGTCAAAGGATGAAAACTCCAGAGTTTGTCATCAACTTTCTTAAGCACAATACATGTTGGTCTCAACAACAATAGTCAGATTATCCGCACTTGATACTGGAACGGGAATTCGTCAACCAAGTTTTTGTTTGAATACATGAAGGTGTTGGAATATTTCATCAAAAGTCTGTTCGGAGTACTCCTCAAACATAACGGCTTGTCGAAAGACGAATCGTACACTTGTGGAAGCAAACCGTACAATGAAGATATTCTCAATAGACCTATTGTTTCTCTATGGGCAGAAGGCTGTAAGCTAATGTGTGTTACACCCAGAACCGGTCCTAATTCATACTCGTCACAACAAAACCTTATGAGCTTGTACATGGTAAGAGCCTGATCTTACAATTTGCTGAGTATTTGGTGCTCAGTGATTATCTACAAATGCAGCGAAGATTAGAAAATTTCAAGCCAAAGCTGACATTGGGATTTTCGTTGGATTATGCTTCTAGCAGGAAGGGGCTATAGAATCTAAACAAGAGAACGTCGATAAAAATGGAAACCATTCACGTCACAATGCGATGAGATGCATCAAACGATGGCTACTGTTCGCATGAGTTCAGGACCGGAGCCTTTCAACATGAAACCCTGGAATAAATCAAATCAGGGCTCGCTACAAAACGATAAAGAGCTTGAGATGTTATTTCAACCACTGTTTTTGTATGATGACCTTGAAAAATCTGAGTCAATGAACCTAGCACCTTCTGCTACTGAAGTTAATGTCAAGTTGTTTACATCTGGTTACTTCTTTGTCTACAACGAGTCGTCCGATGCACCGTCTACAAGTGCTTCATCGTCAACATCCGATATGCATCATCTAGTCCGACATCAAGGGAATTGTTAGAAGAACCATCACGAAGACTCCCAATCAATCACGATGTTCTACATCCTTCACTTAACCCTCTTTACTGGAGAACCAGGTTCGGCACAGTCATCATCTGGCAAAGACAAAAAATATCAAATTCATAAAGAAATAATCATCAAATTATATATTATATGTATTCTTAGAAGAATCCTGTTAAAAACAATAAAATACAAATTCTAAATATTAATTCTGCGGAACCCAACCAAGTTAATCTACCACCAGATCATCTCAGAAGATAGACCAAAGATCATCCTCTGGATAACATCGTTGGCAATCCCTCTCGTCCTGTATCTACCAGAAAACAGTTAGCATCCGATGCTTTGTGGTGCTGTTTCCTACGGAACTGGTCCAAAGTGAAACAAGGAACTTCAAAATGGGCCGTGATAGAGACTGCTAGTTTCAAGCCATTGTAAGATGAAATTCACGAATTTGATCGTCTTGAAGTATGGGAATTAGTACCTCGTCCAATCTCTGTTATGGTTATCGTCTCAATGTGGATCTACAAAGTGGAAAACTTGTATGCAATATGGTGGAAGTAATGAAAACAGAAGCTCGGTGGTTGCAAAGGGATTATCGTCAGGAAGGAAGGCATTGATTTTGAAGATACGTTTTGCTCCGTTGCAACGAATAGAGGCATCAGACTTTCTTCATTGCCAATGCCGAACCCAGATTATATCATCTATCAAATGGATGTACAAAATTGCTTTTCTGAATGGTAGATCTTCAAGAAGGAAGTATTTGTCAGTCAGATGGAGGATTAGAGACAGGAAAATCCTACTCACGTCTATCGTCTGAAGAAGGCTCTTTATGGGCTAAAGCAGGCACCAAGGGCGTGGTATGACACACTCTCAAAGTTCCTGTTGGCCAACAATTTCTTCAAGGGTGCCGTGGATCCAACGCTATTCACACGTAAATCAGGCAAACATATTCTACTTGTTCAAATATACATAGATGACATCATTTTTGCCTCAACAGATCATAATGGTTTTTTGATTGTCACATATTTTCTAAAGAAATGAATCCAAATTTAGATGTAATGATGGGCCAAATGTCGTTTTTCTTAGGACTACAAGTTCTATCAACCAAGCAAAATATGCTTCTCGAAACCTTAAAGAAATATTGGGCAATGGATCTCTCTGACCCTGTGATAACCAATGGTGGATCGATTGAAACTGGTACGAGGATCTCATGGGATTTAGTTGACAAACTCGATTTGGAGGAATGGTGGCTTCACCTAATGTTCGCTTACAGCCAGTAGACCCGACCTTGGATTCGCCGTATGCCTGTGTGGCTAGATTTCAGGCTAGCCTACCAAAAAGCAACTTTGAAGTATCAACGTGTCTTTCGGTACTTGAAAGGAACCATTACATGGGTCACTGGTTATCCGAAAAGCAACGCATGTCACTAAGAGTTATGCAGATTGATGCTGATCATATGGGATGTCAAGATTCAAGAAGAAAGTTAAGTCGGGAGGGGCTCAGTTTCTTGGAGATAGATTGGTTAGCGCATGGTCATCAAAGAAGCAAAGAAGCACTCCAATATCAATAAGAGGGGTGGGTTGGACATCGCCATGTCCGGATGTTGTGCTCAAATCCTTTGGATGCGATCCCAGCTCAAAGACTACGGATTTGACTTCAATAAAATTCCTCTGTACTGTGATAACAAAAGTGCTATTGCTCTTTGCTGTAACAACGTCCAGCACTCACGCTCTAAACACATTGACATACGGCACCATTTCATCAGAGAGCAAGTGGAAAATAGAGTGGTTGAACTCTACTTCGTGGAAACGAACTATCAACTTGCAGACATCCTCACCAAAGCATTACCAAGAGAACGGTTCGAATTTCTTCTTCCACGCCTAGGCATGAAGAGTCTGACCCCTGAAACTCTCAAACGTCTTCAAGAAGGAGAGGATGAGTAAACCAAATGCCTTCATGTATCCTTTGTACATAGTCAAAAAAAAATCTTTAATAATAAGTAATAAGAAAATACTTAGGAAATATTTTAAGTCATTTGGAATTACTAAAAGGCTTGCAATTACTTCAAATTGCAACCCGGTTTAATGTCTGG
>BQNB010119129.1:1410-20868 GCA_026074375.1 Tanacetum coccineum
GATTTGTGTGTGTGTTTGTAGGCGTTCGAACCAAGAGAGGAAGAAAGAAAAGAGATGTGTGTTTTCTATGTGAAGTGTATGAATAAATGAAGTATATAAGCTTAAGTGTGTAACTTGCATGCTAGAATTCAAAACACATAATATGTGTATATGAGTGTGTATGGCCGGCGTGGGGACAAAGGGTCCTAGGGGTTCAATTTGATCTCCCAATCAAACCCTTGCGTGTACATGTCCTTGTGCCAAAATATGGGAAGCTTGTCTCTTGATTTGAATTTCAAAATTTTGGCATCCTAAGTGTATATGTATGTGTATATCCGGTTACAACAAGGCCAAGGGGGGGAGGGGGGGGGGGGACCAAAAGTGGCCTCCAATATTCTAGGAATATCATGCATGCATGTATTTATTTTCAAGAGATACCATGCACAAGTATAGGTTATTTACTATAACCGAAATACATAAATAACGAAAATGACTAACGACTTCACGGAAAATTATGAAATTTTAAATATTAATTGAAAGCGTAAAAACGCGTCTAATGACGAAAGACTACAATGAAATACAATATGGTTCGCTCCCGGAGACGATTCTCAGATATTAACGGGACAACTTCCCGGTTACGCGTAAAAGTTATACGAAACTTATAAAAATTCGGATTATTAGACGAAAAATGGTTATGATACTAAACGGAAATTTACGGGTTGTGACAGTTTTGGCACTCTTTTTCTTTTCTTACTTTGTTTGTTTGACCCGGCTTTTAAATGAAGTTGACTTGGGCTATTTTAAAGGGATTGGGCCATGAGATTATAAAAAAGAGAAATTAGGCTGGGTTAAAGGTTTAAGGATTTGGTTAATTTTGGATTTAACGACCGTTAGTCCCTAAGTATTAAAGGACTAATAGTGTTATTGTTTTTTGGACTTTTGGTGAAATTGATTTAACATTAAGGGCTTTTTGGTGCTTTCAAAGGTTTTGTCATCTTGTGAGTTGACCAAGGTTGACTTTGGTTGACTTTTGTTGACCTTTGCTTGATAAATTCCCGCTCTTGTGTACTCTTTCCGTCTTGTGTTCGTTTTTGCCCGGTTTTTGGCTCTTTTCTTATGATTTTTGTAATATTCGTACCTACACATCACAAAAGACAAAATACACAACATACAAGCATAATTTGTTCATTTTGCATCTTTTTAGGGTTATTTTTGATATAAAACAGATATGTGATTTCTCACATATCAACAGTCTAGTCTATTAATGCTTATTCTTAAGAGTTTGTGTTGAGGTCAAGTTTTAGCTTTAATTAGGTTAGATTTTGTTGAGTTTAGCTTATTATGATAAGTACTAAATCTGTTTCAAGTTTTTGGAATGTCAAAGTTGTTTTTAAATCTTAAAAGTTTAGTTGCAATTGAGTCATTTTCTTCAAAAAAAGCCATAAACAACTAGTGTAGTCTGTCACTCTTTTAGGTCCTTTCCTAGCTTATTTGTTTAGCTTATAATCTGATTTTTAGCTTATTTGTGTTCTTTGAGTCTTAGTCTAAATCTGTTTTCTATTTTTAGCTTACTTCAATTGCTTATTAGTTCTAAATTCTAGCTTAAAAAGTAATGGTTAAGCCCTTTTTAGTCTGTTTTAAGTGCCTATCTGTCTCTTTGCTTTTAAGTGTTTTTAGCTTATTCTTTTTGCTTATTTCCTAGTCTTTAGAGCTTATTTAGTCTAGTAGTTCAGGTTGTTTCTAGCTTATTTAGTTTTCTTTTAGCTCATTTAGTTTTAAAATCCCAAACAGTTTTAGCTTATAGCCTAACAGTTTTAAGCTAAACTGTCAGTTTTAGATTAAGCTTTTTCTAGCTTAATTTTAAGTTTTGTTAAAAAGTTCATTCATTAAAGTTTCTTGTTTTTGTTTATTCTATAACTTTTCAAAAAGAGAAATAAAAAAATGTTTTGCAAAAAGGTAGGTCATAGGACTCGATACTGTGACCTCCCTTACATAACACCAACATCTCAACCACTGCGCCCTTGGGTCTTTTTCATTAACCTCTTGCAACATTTAGTATATATACCCAGTTTAGTTTAAGGCTTAATCAGCTTATTTGCTTTTTCACAGCTTATCTGCTTTAGCTTTTTGAGTAATTTTACTTTGAAAACCTCCTTTTTAGCTTAAAGTACTTTTAGGAATTTTCTTAAATTTTTAGGATTAAGTTTAATATTTTTAATCTCATTTTTAGTATTATTTAGTTTAAAAAAATAGTTTTAAATAATTAAAAAGTTCAAAAAAAGTATACTAAATGTTTGCAATTTGAGTTTTTAGAATTTTAATTTGTTTTATTTGGTTAATTAGTTTGTTTTAGTTTGCTTTAATTGTTTTTAAAATGACGTTAAGTTTTTAATTTGCCTTAATTTTTAGTTTAGCTTGCCTTTATGTGTTTTTCCTCTTGGTTATTAGATCTTAAATCCAAATAAATCTTTAATGAAAATCAAGCTCATCGCGACATAAACGTGAATGTCTATTCACCTCTCACCAAGGAGAACGATACCCGTGTTGATTACATATTATTCTTTCCTAAGAATAATTTGTAAGATACTTTGCTTACGTATATGTATATGTATTTTATTTATTTATTATATATATAAGGGGTTTTTTGATGAATATCAGGGCTTAATCGAAATCACTAAATATGTGGGGTTTGGATAGTTGGTAATACTTGGGCTGAAATACCAAAATTTACTTTGTGGGCTGGAAGGATAAGTATGATTCAAAACTTGGGCTGTATATCATTTTCGGTAGAATGAGCTAGTCCAATGACTTAACCACATTTTATTATACATGACTCATCAAACCATCGCTTATTTCTTATAAAATATCCTAAGATTCACGAAAACCTTTCACAACGCTAGTTTTGTAGTTTAACCGCAAGAAAATAACTAACAGGGATGATTCATTATTATTTATTTGAGTTAAAGTGAAATTTCACAGCTGAGAGGCGACTTATTTATACCATTAAAAGTCGGGGTTGGATGGATGAGAGATTTCTAAGATAACTTGTTTGGACTAATAACCGATTATGATGACGACTTGGCTAATCTAGTTATTCGTGTGAGATCTATAAATGCAGAAGTTGGTTCTTAATGACTCAAAGGGTAAGCTATCACCACATTCGGTTATGGAATTAGTCAAGAGGTGGCGTACTACTTATACTTGTTGGTTGGTTGGTTGGTTGGTTGAGTAGTATAAAGTACTTAGTGATTCGGCAAGGTGCAACACGAGTTCTCTACATCGTTCTTTATCATGGATAGTACAAGACATAAGTCACAAGTTTGAGTTATTTTACTTCGGTCTTAAGTTTGTAATATTGGGTTTTTCTCCATCAGTAGTCATTACCGATAGCTGACAGAATTGATAAGAGGTTGGAACTGAATTAGTCATAGGGAAAAAGAATAGAGGTTTTTTATCGACGGATGAATCTCACGGGATAGTTTTGAGCTTAACCGGATTTATGATACTTCACACATGGTCATATTATCGAATATTCGGGCGTACACAGGTTATGATTATTTCAATGATATCGAATATAATCAAGGGAAGATATGTGTCCTTGTATTATTCTTTTTTAACCTTCTTTGGACATTTTCTCTTTTGGTTAAATAGATAGATTGCAACAATTAAGGGAAAGAAATATGTACATCCGGGACTTAATTGACTTTGGTGTATATAACATCTGAGACTTAATTGACTTGGGGGTTATAGTTTCAACTTCTACGGGTTGTTTTGTGTTAAGTATGTGCATACGTGAGAAGATCTTGTTGATTTCTTACATGTTCCTCTGAATGGATTTGCTGCTTATCCGCAATGAAAAGTCAGATTTTTCCGTTGCGTGCTTAAACTGCTATAGTTAGAAGATATGTTAATTACTTCAAAGTTTCATACATATTACATTATACTTTCTGTAAGTGAAGAAATGATCCAATCTGGAGTACATGTTGAAGACAATGAAAATTGCAAATATCTTCAGCTTTGGAAGAACCTTGGAATGCTTTCACTTATATTTGTACTTGTAGGATACATTGTAAGTAATCTCATATGCCACCACATTGGGGGAAGATTGTTAGGAATAAAAATGTGATGTCATTATGGGAATTACATTATATTGTTATTAGCTCAAAACATAAGGACTAGATGCGTAATTATGCAATAGTTGCCTTGTGTTAGCACTATAAATACCCCTTTAATCAACATCGGAGAGGTGGAGCTCACAATTTGTATTTCCTATTCATTTTATTCTTTTCAATAAAATCTTTAAAAATTGAAAAGTATTTCTCTCTCTAAAATGGTTATTCATATTTTAAGCTTCCCTGACCTCCCGAGAAGGTGAATCTAGTTTCTATCACTTTCCCAGATGACACGGCTCCTGATGAACATGACTAGAGAATTCAACAATCCGTTCTCACGGTAGTTGAGTTTCTTGTTTAAGCACAATCAATACATATCTTCAATATCGTTATTGTTCAGCTACTTTAAATCAGCCTCAGAAAAGCTATAAGGTTTGTTGTTATCTCTCTTCACAACGATTTCTTCCATAAAATCCAGCCCATGCTTTTTATCAGTTGTGATTCTGACCATTTCAACAATTATGTGGTCTGAGAAGACTTCCTTGGGATCAGCCCTTTCTTTTCTTTGCTTAATGTCACACCCCCAAAATATCGCAGCGAAAAGGTAACCGGGGGTGTGACTTCATAATACAAGAACACAAGATAAAGAGAATGACCCCTAAATGAGTCGTTTAAAATAATCTCGTTGATACATAAAATTTAAATAAGTTTTAAACTAACAGTCCCATATGTTTAGCATCGAAAGAAAAATCATAATTTGGTTACAAAACAACGAGAATATTTTAAGTGCAAATAAAATCTCATGAAATGTGGCAGTGATGATGCGGACTCCAATGCACTTCATAAATGTCTTTACGGGTTAAGCACCTGAGAATACATGTTTAAAAATGTCAACAATAATGTTGGTGAGTTCATAGGTTTAAGTAAATATTAAAAGTGGACCGCAAGATTTTAAAGTGTATGACTATTGTAACACATACAATATCACAAAAAGTAAATACGATTGCGCTAAACTCATGACACCAAAGCTAAACAAGTAATGTATGCAAATCGATGAAAAGTGAGTTGCCCGAGTAGGTGTCCAACCCGAGATCACCTAAAGTTATGATATGGTATATGTCTGTTTGATCTGTACCTCCGATTCAAGTAAGCGCTACTTACCCGGACGGGGATGTCAATCCCAATAGATCTATTTATAACACTCGCGCTTACAACAAGTAATTAACGGTTCATGATAATGTGCATAGTGGGTTATCGGTACTTACACTAATCCATAATCATTTAAAAGCTACTTGCGTCCAAAAGTAAAACAAGCAATGTATCTTACCCCAAGATTTGTAAAACAATTATAAAACAAGTTAAAGCGGGGCTATAAACTCACAAAGTCTTGAAAAGTAATCGGACTGTTAAGTAAACGAGCATATAAACGAGTAAGTAAACAAGTTTGTAAACGAGCATGTATTCTCCCCCAAAACAGTTCAAAACAAGTAAATAGGGGCTATGAGCCTCACCTTTAGCAATGTGGTGAATCGGGAAATAATCGACAAGAGTAAACTAGCAACGATCCCAAACGCGACCTAATTAATATCGAGACACTTTAGACTTATGCAACGAAGTGAATGATGCTTATGTGTTTTATAAACTTTATATCACCAATACACGTTAGCGTTTGTGTTTTATAAGTCAAAACTTGGTTACCCCTAAGTTCAATAGTTATTTTCATATTTTGACGCTTTTCAAAAGTGACTTTTTGTCCAACTTTAGTGACGCGTATCTCGCTCGTTTCTTAACATTTTCGCCCAAACCTGACACGTATGAAAAGTATTTAAATTGCACTACAACATTTCCCTACTGACCATATACCTTATTCAGCTCCAAGACACTCAAAAGCTACCCTAAAGTGACTAGATCAACCAATTTTAAAAAGAAAACGTGTTAACATTTTAGAAATAGTTTTTCCTAACTTTGAAAGGTCGATTTTAAAAAGGGCATTACTTCTTCGTTATAAGCCCGATTTTAGTGATTCAAGTGGACACACGAACATTATAACGACTACTATCTATGACACAGACCCATTGTTGCAATATCCGACTCCTTGCTACCTAAAACTAACCTAAAGGACAACCCCTACTCCATCTACTATTTCCTAGCTTTTTACCACTTTTCGCCAACAAAACCAACAACTCCATACTAATCATAGTTCCGCCCACCAATATTCATCAAAAACATATCTAAGAACATACCAATATATTTTTACCATCAATTATATATTAAACAAACCAACATATTACATGAATACAAAACCATATATATAATCTTTTACATTTTTTTAAAAGTATAGTTTTACACAAATAATATGGTGATATATTTTCTTGAAAAGTAAGATGATACAAGAGATGATATGAATGAAATAAGGGTAGCATGATACTTACAAAGTACAAATGAGATGAGAAGACTTAGACTAGCAAAAAGTCTAACTACTTTCAAAAATACCAAGAACTTTTATGAAACCCTAACTTGAAACCCTAGCTTAGATCTTTGAACAAACCCTTGCAAACACCTTAAACCATCTTAGATCAACACCCTTTAACACTAAACTAGCTTGGAAATTCTTGATTAAATTTTTTGAACCCTAACCCTAAATAGGTTTTTGAGCCGTAAAGTTCTAAGCGAAAAGAAAGAGGAGAAATTTTATGTAGTGTGCTAGAATGATAACCCTAGCTCTTTGTAATGTTATGTATTGATAACATCAAATAGTTAATACTTTTTAGTAACAAATTCCCTATAAAAATGCTTGTAATTATGTTATAAATGCCTCAAAACAATACTTAATCACTTAAATTTTGTTTACAGGAAGAATCCAAGCATTTTAGAAAGAGACACGGGATTTGGACGTAGAAATCAAGAAAATGAAGGAACTCAAGGCTAATTACGGTGTAACATCCCCGTAGGAGTTACGCCGTAACCAAGTTAATGAAGGAATGAGTGAGCATCCGAGTTATGACGTAAATGCTTCCTCATGCTTACACCGTAACCAGCACTGTCAAGGAAGGATGACTCATCCTAGTCATCGTTATGGCGTACTATCGACGTAAGGGTTACGCCATAAAACACAATTTAAGCCTGGAGCATTAGAAGATACATCAGCATGGTTACGGCGTAATGTATACATAATTGTTATGCCGTAACGGATTCGATACTTATAAATAGAGCCCTCATTCAACACTATCAGCATCACTCCTTCCACCACAATATCAAAAAGCAAACAAGGCTTCCAGAACGCGAAGAATTCCACCTGAAGTCCAAGGGATAAATCATTATAGTTAATTTTGTATTTAATCGTTCATAAATGCATTTTGTAAGACTAATGATGATTCAATCCATGATTCCTTTCATTTACTCTTGCTTTATTTTTACCATGAGCGGCTAAGCAGTTTTAGTGCTGGCCTAGTTATGAATTTACCATTGTTATATTGAATGTTTCCTGTCTAATTATCGCTTTATTAGATATCCTATTAGTTTGTCCTTGATCCTTGAGTTTTGGTAGTGTTGAAGGTGGTTTGGATCCTGTTAGTTCTGTTATTAGGCGGAATACTTGAACATGGTGTTAACAGGGTACTAGGATAGGTTGGAATCTATCCCTAGTGTAGGAATTTACCAAATTACCGCCTCTATCACATTAAACACTTAAAAAGCTCAAGAACCCTGATAACATCATATATTTAATACTTTTACATATCGTATGTCTGTATTTATTGCCTTGCTTTATATCGTTTTTTATATGAATTATGTACTTAATTCATTTATATTTTGAAATCAGGTAATTAAAGGCATTGGAACAGAAAAAGGCGAGAACTGGCTAAAAATAGTACCAATACTAATTTATTTAGTAGAGGTACTAAATTCATGATATGGCTACTATATTTCTCCAGGATGTGACTAAGAGCCAAAGTGAAGAATAGTACCACTACTATAATATTTAGTAGGGGTACTATATTTTTATAGATAAACGAGATCGAAGAATTGCAAACTTAGAAGAATTACGGCGTAACCGTCCTGCAGGAGTTACGCCATAATTAATTATTAATAATGAAGATATTGATGCTGACTAAGGATTGCGACATAACGTGTCGATGAGGTTACGCCGTAACGATGACTCATCACGGGGACTAAAGCTGCGCAAAAGTTATAAAGTTTCAAGAATTATGTGAAGTTGTTAAAGAACTTCAGGGGCTAATGTCATACATGGGCCAAACTTTACAACTATTATAAATTGAATTCACATTCATTCTTATGAATCAATCTGTTTTGGTGGGTTGGAAGTCGACAACAAGAAAAAGGATAAGGTTTTGACGTTCAGTATAGTGCAAACCCTTCGGGGTTTGTCATGGCGTTCGACTAGGGGATCGAGAGCACTAATTTCGCATAACTTGTAATTATACTTCAACTTCGTGTGGTTAATTAAATACTGTTATTTTGACTTATTGGATCTAGCAATATAATCGTTGATGTTATTTTTATTTGTTGTGCTTTATTATTTGTTCTTGGCGTTTAATTGTTTAATTATCTCTTATATTATTATTATACGATCCTTATCATCTTGTTGCACATTTATTAATTTATATAATGCGCTTTGATATCCTTGTATTCCTGTCTAAGTATTAATATGAGGTTGAGTGTGCACTAGGGTTTATGTAACCCTCTTAACATTTGGGCTCATGATTAACTGCATGGTGACCAATACTTGTAGTTGTTCGACCTATACCCATGAGGCGAGCCCTTAGCATTTAATTCCTGGTTAGGAGTGCGAGCTAACAGGAAACCACCTGTTATAGTAAAGCGTATCTCATAAGTTAAATGAAAATATTATTAACTATAGACTGAGAATAGGTTAATTCTCCCTGCGAGTCCATTCCACTCAGTAAACATAGGTTATGTTTCAAATGCAAAATTGGACCTAATGATTTTAGACCCCATATAAGGTTGCGATTAGACATTGCACATGAGATCTTAATTAAATGCGTTCATCCTTCCTAGTTGTCTGCCACTATACTATTTTCCTTTTTGACAGTAAGGCTTGCCACCAAATAATCCTTAAATAATCTCAAAACTCAAACACGCTTTCTTTCCTGCTTTCTTAGGTAGAATAATAAAACTAATTAGACAATTAGAGACACAAATCGTTCTTTGGGTCGACACTCGTACTTACCAGTCACTACATTATACACGATAGGGTATGTTGCTCTTTAGTGTGTAGGAATAGTCAAGGTCGCTAGGGTTTTATAAATGTAAAACCTGACGTAGTTTTTATTAAAAGAAATTACATATCAAGTTATTGGCACCGATGTCGAGGAACAGTTTTTTTAGTTTTTGATTGTTTGATTGTTGTGTATGCTTATGAGTGCTTGATCTTCTATTCTTCTCCTATTTCTGAGTGCTTGTTTATGTGAAATAAATCAATAAATTTTTTTTGTCTCAGACTTGGTTATGGCATAACTTGGTATTGCTTTTTATGTCATATCGGATCACCAAGTTTGGGACATCAAAAATAGTTTAGGCATTGCTTGAACATTAAAAATATTTTCTAATGCCGCCTATATCTAAATATTTAGCTTGCGAACCTTGATGTTTTTATTCATGGTATTATTCCTGAGTCAAGTATTTGTCACCAAAGTATGCTCCTCTTCTTTTGCTCAGTGTTATTGTTATTACACATTTAATGCATGAGGTTTGTTAGTGTGCAGGATTGAGCAATGATGAACAGGTTGAGGAGATCTTGGTGTAAGAGCCAAGATGATTAGAGGACTGGACATGTGTGGAGATGTCCAAGTAGCCTGTGATGGAGGCTTGAGTCTAACTTAAAGACTTGTCTAAAAAGAAAAGTGCTTTTCGGGAGACAACCCGACCTATCCTTTTAATGTATTTCATTTAATTTTCTATATTTAGTTGGGTTTGTATGTTTCTTACTTGGTTCCGCAAGTTCTCGCTGAAAGCTGATGAACTCGAGGTCTCCTCGACTCGTTTTATGTGGTAAGGTAATTGCTAAAATACAGCAGGTTACGACATAACTCTAATAGTTATGACGTAATTAATATTGTTACGGCGTAATTCTTTCTAAGGTTACACCGTAACTGGATCAAATAAATTTTCAAAACACATAATTATGGCGTAACCAATTCTATGGTTGCGCCGTAATCCCTTCTTGCAAATCATTATAATGTTTGAAACTTTACAAAACCATGTATATTGGTAAATGAACTTTGTGGGCATGTTTGCTGGAAACCCTCACGAGACTTCACTCATCCACTTGCGCCACTAAGGGGTTTAAAAGGCTTGTTGCATACGCTAAATGCAACCGTGATTCCTACGAAAGTGAGTTAGGTTTATTTTGTATTGTTTTGTATATTATGTACTACAGTGCTTTTATCCTGGTTTATGCTTTTGGTATTAGACTTTCTTGCAGCTATACTAGTAATACACATAGAGAGGTGATGGGATCAAGTTACAAGGAATCATCTCAAACCGGTCTAGTCGGATGCTATACATGCTGATGATGAAGTTTCATGTGATGATGGATGTTGCTCGAGGAAGCAGACTTAGAGCATGGCTTAGAGCATGCTATCTCTTCATCATACCGAGCAAATCCATGAGAGTTTTCCGTTCCATTTATAATCCTTCCTATTTCAATTTTATATACTTAAGTTTAACTCAAGTGGGGGGAAGAGATTAGAAATAAGCACCCATTTGATTATACTTGCCTTTATTTTTCTAAAAAATGTTTCATTAATAAAATTTTGACATGTTTTTCATTACTTAACTAGTTAAAACTTTACTAAGCACACCCTACCTTATAATTCCATTATGTGAGGATAAGCCTTTTCGTTTTCCCCTTATACATAATTCAATAAAAATAAGTGTGCCGGTGGCTGTAGTAGATTTTAAAACTTGACATGTTATATCTTTTCGAGACCACCATAATGAGCATTGCACCTAGTGTAATCGGTGTAGCTATGATAAAAGGAAATTTTTAGGATTAACCCTAAACAACCTATATATGTTTTGCGTATATTGACTTCTCACACTGATTAGTCAATCCCCCTGTTTAACTCTTTCTTGCACTCATCTTTAGTGCAAGATCCCCCTAGTACACCTTGTTGAGCCATTCCTTGTGTTAAACCCATTATATGTTGTTTCATTACACCTTTCGCCTAACATACCCTGTAGTTTCTTTATTAGATCTATATCGGGGAGTTGCTGGTTAATTTTGGTTTCACTTGTGAAAGTCGCGAGTTAGGATAGAGGGTATTTTAAGGAAATACAGGTTTTAAAGATAGTTGATCTCAAGTGGGGGGATATTCATGTATATATGTGTCTGTATTGTAATTTTAGTTTCATTGTATTCTTGTCTTGCATAAAAAAATGAAAAATAGAATAAAGAGCATGCAAGCAAGTGTTTTACAGCTGATCATCATTATAAATCAGCTTATATTTCGTATTGTGGTAGTATTCCTGCCTTGTCCAGCTGGCAATGATTTGTATTTTCCATCCTTGTATACGGGTAGTTCTTATAAACCCGTGACATTTCTATCTCTCCTTTCTATTTTAAGTTTATTTGTATAATGTGGGCATTGTACATCTCAAGTGGGGGGAAGGGAGATAGAAATAAGTTATTTGATTAGATTATCTGCGGATTTTACCCAAAATTTTAAAATAAATTTAGCACATAATCTTTTTTCCTTAATGATGAAGGCCGAGTTAATGCATCTTTCTTGCCTAGTTTATGGAGATTATGAAGCATTACACTACATTTCGTACGCATTAACTCGTGTTATGAAGACCCCTTGACATTTGACCCTTGATTTTTTGCCTTATGGGATTTGAATGCGACCAGTGACGGGGAGATTGTGGACTTAGGAAACTATTTGTTTTGTGTTTATTTTATTTAACACAAACTAAATGTGCACCCATGCCTAAAACCTAACCTTTGGTCTTACTCAAATGAAGGAGTGAACAATCACATGTATCTTATCCGTCGTTACAGATGTGTATGTGTGGTTTTGTCGCCCTTGTTGGTGTAACGCTTTTGGTGAACGATTAAAAGATCCATACCCTATATCATTCTTCATCCTAACCTTTGGTTTTGCTCGAATAAAGGAGTGATAATCATACATGTCTCATCCATCGTTACAGATGTGTATGTGTGGTTTCGTCGCCCTTGCTGGTGTAACGCTTTTGGTTAAGATTGTATTAAAAGAATGATTTACCCCGTAAGCCTTTATGTTGTGTCAACCCATTTGCCTTTCTGAATAGTTGCATCTAGACTCTAGTGGTGGAGATTAGTATCCTTGCCAAGCTTATGATAGAATACTTGCCATGACTGAGCAGTTGAGTGATCACCAAAAATGAAACACATAGATTAGTGAGAGTATGAGTGTGATTCGTTTTTTCTTTCGAGAGGTGCTCGGTTTGGAATTTTCTAGCATAGGTAATTTTTAAATTCGTATCTTCTTGGATAACTTGGAAGATATCTTTGTTGGGATTAAAAGACTTTTTGAAGCTGTTTGGAAGTTACTGCTGCTAAGGTTAGAGTTACTGCTACTAAGCATAACTTAGTGCTGTTAGTGAGATTAGTGAAATATATGCTAAGTAGTTAGTACTGCTAGTATATATTACTACCACTAATGGAAGTTAAGACTGCTTAAAGACTTAGAAGAAATACTACTAAGTAGTTAATACTGCTAGTACAAAAGTTACTACTGCTAGTGTAACTTAGTACTGCTGATGAAGAATGAAGAAAATATTCTAAGTAGTTACTACTGCTTGTACATAGTTAGTGCTGCTCGTATAAAAGTTCATGCTGCTGGTTACAACTGCTAAAAGATTACAACTGCTAGAAGAGTTTCTACTGTCAGAAGGATAAAGACAAGAGAAAAGATAAAGATGATGATTGTTTATCAAGATTACTTACGGGATAAGTATGAGATATATTTGTAAACGATTCATACAAGTTATTTGTTTAGAAGATCATGATAACTTAGGAAAGTATTGTAAGCCTTGTAGGACTCCTTGGTGTATAAAAGGAGGTCCTAGGGTATAATGTATATACCTCTAGATATCCTTCATTGTTTTGTTAATCTATTCGTAGCTTCAAGGTTTTGTAACCCTAACACTATTAAGAGTGTTCATTTTATATTAAGGCTGAAAGTTTAGTAAACTGTTTGTTATTGATCTTGTTTATTAATGTTTCATTGAAATTCTTCTTAGTATCATTGACTAGATTCTGCATAGTCTTTGATATTCATAATCAAAATTTCTACTATAGTTGTGTTAGATTTATCTTGCATAACTATACCTTATACAAGCTAAGGGATTAAAGATATATTCTATTGGGATCAACAAGTGGTATCAGAGCTTTTGAGAAGCTTTGAATAAGAAGAAATTTTACTACACACAAGATCTACTTCTTCAAGAAGCAATAGATACTCAATCTACTCAAACGATCAAGGTGCCCATACACCAACCTGGTGAGTATGATCTCTGGAAGATGAGGATGGAGCAGTACCTACAATGCATTGATTACACTCTATGGGAGATCATAAAAAATGGTAATACACCCATAGTAACAAAAACTATTAATGGTAAGGAGACTGTTATCCTTCCTACAAGTGTTGAAGAGAAAGTACAAAGAAAGGCAGAATTAAAGGTAAGAAGCACTTTGGTGATGACCTTACCTAATGAGCATCAATTAAAGTTCAACTCCTACAAGGATGCTAAGAAACTGATGCAGGTAATTGAGAACAGATTTGGAGGTAATGCTGCTACAAAGAAAACTCAGAAAAATCTTATGAAGTAGCAATATGAAAACTTTGCTGCATCCAACACAGAAGTGATTGAGCAAACCTATGAAAGGCTTTAAAAGTTAATTAGTCAACTGGAGATGCATGGTGAAGTTATCTCTCAAGAAGACATCAATTAGAAGTTCTTGAGAAGTCTGTCACAAGAATGGACTATGCATACTATTGTGTGGAGGAACAAACCAGAGATTAAGACATTGAGTTTGGATGACCTCTTTAACAACCTAAAGGCTTATGAATCAGAGGTCAATGGGACATCTAGCTCAACCACAAACTCATATAATGTAGCCTTTCTGTCCTCTAGCAGCACTAACAGTGCAACTAGAGCAGTACTGCTCAGGGTGTTAATACTCTTAGCACTCAGGGTGCTGTTGATAGCTTAAAACTGTTGAAAATTTGAGTGATGTTGTGATTTATTCCTTCTTTGCTAGCCAACCAAGTACTCCACATCTTGATTATGAAGATCTACAACAAATCAATCCTGATGATCTAGAAGAGATGGATTTGAGGTGGAACATTGCTATGCTGACTATGAGGGCAAGAAGATTCCTGAAGAATACTTGAAGGAAGCTGGACATGAACAAAAAAGAAAGAATTAGGTATGACAAGTCTAAGGTAGAGTGTTTCAACTGCCACAAAAAAGGACACTTTGAAAGGGAGTGCAAGGCACTTAGGAATCAAGACAGCAGGAACAAGGAGCCTACAAAAAGGACTGTGCTAGTTGAGGAAACTACCTCAAATGCCTTAGTGTCTCAGTATGATGGATTTGGCTATGATTAGAGTGACCAAGCAGAAGAAGGTCTAACCAATTTTGCTCTCATGGCTTATTCTTCAACAAGTTTAAGTTCTTCTACAAACTCTGAGGTATCTAATAACTCAAATTGTTGTTCATCTTGTTTAGAATGTGTAAAAGATCTAAAAGAAACAAATGACACAATTATTAAGAGACTTAATAATAGCTAGTATAAGTGCTGTCTCTTAATATAAACTAGTTAGAATCCGTAGAACTAGATTGTATCTTTACAGAAAAATGAGGCTGTATATGAGAATATCATAAAAACTGTCACAAACGTGAAGTCTTATTTTAAGAGATTTAGGTATTACAGATCTTAAAAGGAAGTTGGAGTTGGTTACAAAAGAAAAAGATGAGGTTCAACTTACAGTACAAAAAATTGGAAATTCATCAAAAAGCCTTAGTGAACTTCTAGACAGACAGATAATGGATAAATGTAAAACACGATTAGGGTATAATGCTGTCCCACCTCCATATACTGGGAATTATATGCCACCTAAGCATGATTTTGTTTATCCTAGTCTAGATGATTTTGTGGAAGTGAATAAGTCTGCTAGTGAGTTTGTAGTTGAATAGCATACTGTTGAGAATAATGAACCTAAGACTGCTAGGAAAGAAGATGGAGCCCTAATTATTGAGGATTGGGTGTCTGAAAGTGAGGAAGAAGATGTGCCTAAGATTAAAACTGTTGAGATGTTTAATAAACCTAGTTTTGCTAAGATAAACTTTGTTAAGTCTACTAAGCAAGTAAAATCTCCTAGGAACACATCAGTTGATAAAAAGTAGGTGATTGAAAGTATAGTTGATATAATATAATATATACTGAATCAATATATATTAATATATAACAATACATATTAACCTAACTAAGCAAATTCAACACACAGTCACCCTTGACCAAGGTAACTAGTCAAAATCTACAAAGAAATTTCAATATATATTTCCTAGAAGGTATGCCGATTCCCAGGTCGTTTATCCCCAACGAGGAATGCAATGGAAAGTCGAAAGACGGTTTGATAATTGATGCTTGAATGGAACAAAGATTTTGATTGGTTTTCTAAGTTTACAGGAAAGTTAATGCAATATACACAAAAAAACAATGAAGGCAGACACATATTTTAAACTAAAAAACGCAAAGCGGGAATCCCCTAAAATGTGACCTAAAAACCATAAATTTATCAAAAATTAAGGTCCTAAAAAGTGCGAGCGAGAGAGAGCTGCGCTTATATGCGTCTCCAACAGTGACTAAAAAGTAAGAACAAAGAAAAACTTGACCAAACAACGAAAGTTGATTTAAGCTATAAAACACTAAAAACGAAACGTAAAAAAAAAAGATTCAATCCCGTTCTTTAAAAAATCAAATTTTACAATTTTAACCCTACGAAAGCAAATCTAATTTTTCTAAGTTATATCTAATAAAAGAAAATTTTCTAAAAAAGAATTAGGTTTTTTTGACTTTTTATGATTTATTATGAATTAAAAACGATTTTAATGAAATTAAATGATTAAAAACACTAAACTAATTATAAAAATTCTGAAAAAATTACAAAAAATAGTTTAAACAAAACTGGATCTAAGAAAAATAAGCTGGAGAAAACAGCTAAAAATGAAAGTGATTTAAGCTTAAAAACACAAAAAACGTGAACGGGATTCAATCCCGTTCTTTAAAAAAACAAATTTTACAATTTTAACCCTAAGAAAGCAATCTAATTTTCCTAAGTTCTATCTGATAAAAGAAAATTTTCTAAAAAAGAATTAGATTTTTTTGACTTTTTTATGATTTATTATGAATTAAACGATTTTAATGAAATTAAATTTTCACAGCTTATAAATAAGCTGTAAACCTACAACTTTTGTGAAAGCACTTTTTCTATAAACCACAAATAAGCACTAAAATAAGCTGTCAAAGTTGACAGATTGCTTAATCTACACTAAAAGGCTAAGACTTAACTTTTTGATCTTTTTAAACACAATAAGCAACTAAAAAGGGGAAATAAGCTAAGACAGGCTATAAGCTACACCTAATAAGCTCTATAGAACACAAATAAGCAAAGAAAATAAGCTACACTAAGCTTAATATGACAGAATTCCTAAATAAAGCTTTAACACTTAAAATTTTTAAACTAAAATGCAAATAAGCTTAAATAAGCTCTAACTTAAGATAATTAAGCTAAAATGGCCTAAGTCTAACCTAATAAGCAAAAGCAAACCATAAATAAGCAAAATGGATAAGCAGAAACTTCAAAATAAGCAAATAAGCTCTTGGGTCCAAACTGTGATCAAACAACCCTAGGGACACTTTTCTAGCTTATTTTTAAACTAGAAAAAGGATCCTTATGGCTTAAGGGCCTATATGCCCTTAAAGCTTATCCAAAAAGCTACTTAAATCAACAATCAGAAAGGAGTTTGAAAATCAAATAAGCCCTTAAAAAGCTTAATGAAAAAGCTGTTTACTCAAATCACATCACTTAGAAATTTTTCAATCTTTACAAAACCTACTTTTTGAGCTTAAAAATAAGGTATCAAACTGATCCTTATGGACTTTTGACTTTAAAACAGATTAAATTTAAGCCTTAAAGAACAAGTATCAACAATCAAAAAGCATTTTGAAATTAAGAATAAGCCACAATAAGCAATTGAAAAAGCAGTTTCTCAAATTTTCAACACTTAAAGTCAAATTTTGACAGATTTGGCTAAAACCTATAACAACTAATGCACACTTAAACTACACTATGCTACTGCATTTATACACTAAAACAAACATGAAAATGACACTTAGAAGTTAACTTAACAAGTCCTAATCAAATAAGCAGTTTGAATAATCTTAAAAACCTCAGATTAAAAGCATACATACAAAAACCTTTAAAAATGAATTTTAGCCTTGAAAAACCTTTGAAAACAACTTAAACCACTTAAGAAAGCTTATCAAAATTGGCTTTGAAAACCAAAAGGGCTCAAACAGCACTAACCTTAGTTAGTGCTGCTTGACCCAAACACCCCCTTAAGTTTTCAAAATACATTTTCAGCTTGGAAAATTGGTTTTTAAAACTTTAACTACAAAGACCAGATGTTAAATAAGTATTTTAGACAATATTAAGCAAATTTCAACAAGAATTAAGCACTTTAATAAGCTATACTAATCAAACAGTTTTAACTTATAACTCACAGTTTTAACTTAAAACTTGCACAAATGAATTTTAAACTATAAGCTAAGCAAAATAAGCACTAAACATCCATAATAAGCAGTAATAAGCATATATAAGTAATAATAAGCAGAAAATAAGCAATGCTATAGTAAATAAGCTAATTTTTTTAAATAAGAGACTTACAAAGGCCCTTGCTTAAACAGGGCAAACCAGCTTATAAATAAGCTAATCTACAAGCTCTAGCTTGTATGAAACAAGCTAGTAAGAGTCCATAAGCCCATCCAAATCCGGCTTATCATCCAAATAAGCTGTGGTAATTTGAGGGTGAGTTCTTTTTTTTAATTTTCTTAACACTTAATATATTTGAATTTTCTTAATGAAACTTAACAAGTTATATAAAAGCTTAAATGAACATTAGGAAGATTACAAACACTTTTAAACAAGAAATGCAATTATCTTGAAAACAATGGTTTTAAAACATAAATACTTCAATTTTTCATTTAAACTTACATCTAGTCATGGCTTTTAAGAAATACAATAAAAAATCACAAAGAAAAATATAAGGAAAACTAAAACTAGGTTAAAACTACATGCCTCTAAGGGCTTACAATGTCCTATTTTATACTAAGCTAAGAAGAGTCTTGTCCCTTTGTCTTGCGTTTCTTTAGTGAGAGGGCTCACGGCTATGTTTGTTGTGTGAGGAGAGTCTTAAATCAATCATAGCCATCAATTTTGAGTAGAGCCTAAGTCTTTTGATCTCATCCCTTCAATCTTTGCCTTTTTATCATGGACCAATAGGATTAAAAGAGATTGCCAAGGTGGCAATTGCTGTTTATAAGGTGAGGTTTGAGGAAAGTGATGGTAAATAGTGCTAAAAATGGGTTTAGCGGGAAATGGGGGAGATAAACAGTGTTTTGTTTATAGGATAAGAGTTTGGGGTTTTGATACCTTTGGCCCTTCATTTTGGTAAGAGTTATTGCAGGGATGGTCCTTATGGTGTGAAAAGTTTTGTAGTTTGGCAGTTTAAGTCCCTGTGGTTATATATCTTTATTGCATGAATGGTCCTTGTGACTAACTAACTTAACAGCCTTATCAATAGGCTTGTTAAGTGTTGTGTTTGGGCCATGGTTTGGGCCGGTTATGTGCTTTGGGCTCTAAATGGTTTAATAAGCATTTAAGTCTTCATGTATTACCTTAATGGGCTGACCCGGCCCATTAGATGGGTAAGGGTGGGCCCATTAAGTAATTCTTCGTTTACGGCTTTGGCTTTGACTTTGACTTTGTTGAGGTTGACTTTGGTTGACTTTTTGACTTCTCACGCTCTTTTCCATTCCGTGCTCGGTTTTGTCCGTTTTGACTTGGTTTTTGTCCTTTTCTTAGATATCCGTTACCTGCACAATACAAATGCAAAACATACAAATACAATGTATTTTTGGTACGTTTTTGGTCATTTAAGTCCGTTTTCCTAGGTAAATGGTATGTGTAATTAAGCACATACCAAAATCCCCCATACTAAACTATTGTCGTGTCCTCACGCAATGCTACAAGTAAACACTTAAGAAAACTAAGAATCT
>BQNB010119130.1:5731-20868 GCA_026074375.1 Tanacetum coccineum
TCCAAATACGGTTCGCACGGTTCAGATTTGGACAATCACTCTTGTAATGTATTGATTTTCCACACTCATAATAGGTATTTCAGGCTTCTAATTTCCCACTGCGGCCTCTAAGTTGTTATCGAAACGGGTGTCATACAATCTCTACTCATATGGCCAACTCTCTTGTAGTTAATGCACTCCACAGTGCATGGCCTAGTGTGGCGCAACTTATGTTGGTTGTAGTAGGGTAACTTTCCTACGTATCCATTTTTGTTATTTGGTCTAGCAATGTAAGCTCTCACGGCCTTTTGTCGTTTATTATGTTTTTGGCATTCCGTACCACCTCGGTTTTCTAACGTACGACCTAATCCATTTAGTTGCGAGCCATGTGGATTTTTGCCTCATAGACAGCAATAACTTTGATAGCATTAGCAATTCGTCTAGTTATAGTACACTCGATCCTCGCGAAACTCATTCCTTGTCTCGTTGTCGGTATGTTCTTCAAGATCGAACGGAGTAAACAAAATAAAATAAGTTGAATTTCATAAGTTGTGTTTCCAAAAAGAAATGAAATGTTATGAGGTGATGGGTTAAAGTTGTGTGCGAATTAATCGGTATGTTCCTAGAAGTTACGAGAAGCAAGAAAAGTTTAGACGTAACGAGATAACATAGGTGTTTCAACAGTATGGGATAGGTGTTCACAGTCGTCTTCAGAGTCGAATAGTAGGATAATTGACGAGGTGTCATTTTATACACTTTTTTGGGGTCATTTAACCCCTAAAATCGTGTGATTATGCCTAAAATAGGTACATAATCATTCCTTTTCAGGTATTTCTTATTTGGAAGACATTTGGATGAATTACACGTGACTTAGGCTCATTTGGAGGAGAAACAGACGAGATTACGAACCAACACCAATACTCTTGAAGATTTGTGCTCACAGAGCCTAGAGACGGCGTCACAAGCTATACACAACGCCGTCACAACCTATCAAGTGACGGCGTCACAACATTTCATGACGGCGTCAGCCCGCACCGACTCAAACACAGATCTAGAATATTCTACTTATGACGGCATCACGACTAAAACGCGATGCCGTCGCGTCATTTTTCTTATATATATACAAACCCGAATTTAGGTTTTGAGTATGTAACTTTAGAATAAAAAGAGGGTACGAACCCTAGTTCGTTTAGCAGCTGTAGGAGACAATTTTAGGGCCTAAAAACCCTATTGTACTTCTTCTAATTCATGTTTTAATCAAGTAAGGTTTACTTAATCATTCAATATGTCTATGTATTGTTTGATTTATTGTTCTTGCTTTATCCTTAACATGCTTGGATAAACCTATTATTGTGTTTATTTATGATTGTATGAAACTTAGAATGTAGATCTTAGTGGTGTTGCTTCTTGTGATGGATGTGCACGTTAGGTCTTAGAAAACCAGCTTTTGTCTGTATCGCTGTTGATATGTCTAGGGAAACGTGATTGTGTACAAATGATACCATCAGGTAACAGTCTTCATACTACCTTGCCCCCTAATATGGTTGATCCACTCTTAATATATTTCTCATGCACTTAGTGTACTCCTAGGGGCCGGGTAATAGTCTTCATACTAACTTACTTGTGCGTTGCTCTAGCGACATACTAAGTAGATGGCGGGTTCGTGTAATTCGTTCATGCTTTAGGAAATAGTTACACAGATCATCACAAGTGTGACAAGGCAACAACACTAGGAGAAGCAATCTAGGGAGTAATACATGATTAAATAAACACAATCTTTTATCTTATTGTTATCACCAGTAGCGTAGTATTATTTAGTTTAATTAGCTAAAACCAAACCACCCTCACCAATATATGATTTTACCTGCTTTCATAAAATATAAAAACACAAAAAGAATATTCCTTCAACCCTTAGAATTCTGCTAGATCATGATCAAGCCTTCCTAACCTATTCCTTGAGTGAACGATAAGCAACCCCAAGTCTTGCCCATACTATACTACAATGATTAGGTGCACTGCCTAGGGAGTTGTAAAACTTCTCATGTAAAAGTCCTATGACAACCGCACATCAAGTTTTTAGCGCCGCCACCTGGGGAATAGTTAAGTTTTGATCATAGTTTAGCTTAGTTCTACTTGCTTGAGTCCTTTCAAGTAAGAATTTAATTCCCGTACATTAGCTTTCTTGTAGTCTATCTTTTCTTTGTGTTTATTGTTTCGTAACTCATTCTCGTCAACCACCATGGGAAACGAGAATCCTATCCGTACTCTAGGAGATTACTCCAAACCTAGCCACGAGGGCTATAGGAATACCATCGAGCTCCCCGTAGGGAACAACGTGGTACCTTTTCGATCCGACGCTATCTGGTTGGTGCAAAACGGATGTTCATTCCATGGACTTCGGTCCGAGGATCCAAACCAACACCTCAAGGACTTTCTTAAACTTGCGGACTCACTTGACCTTAATGGTGAAAATAGGGAAAGAACGCGCCTGCGTTTGTTTCAATTTTCCCTATGTGATCAAGCTAGCAATTGGCTTGAACACCTTCCAGCAAGATCAATCTCCATATGGGAGGATCTTACTACCCGATTCCTTGCTCAATTCTTTCCACTGGGAAGGACCGCAAAACTCCGCTACGATATCCTGATGTTCCAACAACATCATGGAGAATCTTTATCCAAAGCATGGACTCGTTTCAAGGACTTACTCCAAAAAGTCCCTCATCATGGCATAGACCTTTAGCTCCAAGTCTAAATTTTTTATGACCATGTCAATCCCGTCACAAGATGAACCATTGACTAATCGGCCGGTGGTAAGCTTCGGGACCTCAACACCGAAGAATCCTAGGCATTATTAGAGGACCTCGCCCTTTATGACAACAAAAGTTGGAACGACCTAAGAGATTTCACCAAGGTGGTCAAGGCAATTGCTTTGCCTCAAGATGTCCCAAGTACATCCGACCGCCGTCTAATCGAGCTCGAAAATCAAGTTCAACGCTTGATGGAAGCTCATCTTGCTTTGACACAACCTACTCAAGTAAACAAAATCACTACCCAGTGCGAAATCTGCAGTGGTCCTTACGACACTTATGTTTACATAGAAGATCCCGAGCAAGCTTGTGTTGACTATGCATCTTCGCGTACAAACGAAATGGGAAGCAAGAGGTTCACCCCGAACCAAGGACCAAGGAGTTTTAATGATGCCACCAACACCTGGAAGGAGAAACCAAACTTCAACTGGGCACACACCCATACCTTCACTAGCCCACAAGGCGGGTCAATCTCTATCCACTCCTCTGATTATCAAATGAAGCTTGAAAAGACATTACTTGATTTCGACTCTAACCAAGAGAAGAGGTTATCTCACCTAGGAACCCAACTAGAATAACAACAGGACGACATGATTGGCAAGATTAACCTCCTTTGGAAAACTGTTTACGAGAAACTCAAAAATGTGTCTACCCTTGAAAATGCAGGAAATCCCATGGCTCCCAAAAGCATTGCAGCAATCAGCCATGACGAAAGGGAGGAACTCAGGAAGAAAGGAATCAAAAGCCCATCAAAATTGCTCTCCCTAAAATATCTCTCTCCCGCATCCATAAAAGAACTAAACAAAATCCATCAGCTCCAAAACGCGTTCATTTTGTCAATTCAATAGTTATCCTAAGCACAGACAGCGATACGGAAGAAGACGACTCATCAACCAACAAACGTGATCTCAACCTCGACGGTGTGATAAAAGGAAAAGAAGGGGTAAAGGAGCAAGACAAGAAAGAGAATGAAATAGAGATTGACATGGAATCAGATAGAGAAATTGAAGAAGAAGAGAGTAAATTTGAGACTGACGAGGAAGTTGAAGAAATAATCGAGGAGGAGGAAGATAAACAAGATGGTGAAAACTTTAACTCGTTCCCAACTATGGAGGAATTAACACATCATGAATGGATATTAAAGAATCCTCGACCTCCGTGGGTAAAGGCAAGGATAAGAGTCGGAAACCTAAACAACATCAAAATTTCCTGCATGGTCGGTCACTTCTTCAAGAGACACGCTTACATAGACCTAGAATCGCCAATCAATATCATGTCTAGGCATCAATACAATTAGATTATGACTTATGGGCTTAGACCAAGGCAGAACCTGTTAAACCCTAATAAAATTAGCAACTTTGTAAGAAGAATAAGAGGCCTAAAGATTTTCATAGGAAGTTTCGCCTACGAATGCAACTTTATGATATTAGAAGATACCACTAGCATTATCGATCACCACCTTGAAGAAATGGTTTTTGAAAGGCACTTCATTGAGGAAACCGGCATTGCCTACAATGAAAATGAAGGTTTGCCCGAGACTTGAAAACAAGCAGAAAAGGGCTAAAACAGCCTCGCAAAGTTTTGGGAGACCACATACAACGCGTACCGACAAAAAAAATAATTAATTTTATTTTCGGTCAAGGCATAACCGGGTCACAAAATAAGTAACAAATATTTTTATAAATGTTATAAAAATATTTATGAAATACTATCAAGTAAATACTCATTTTTATCGGAAGAATGATTCCGAACGCAATGACGCAAGTTTCGTATTTTGAATCATCCGTTAAGTCGCTCAAATGAGTCCCGAACCAATATTTTATAAAAGTTTCTCAAAGTTACACCTTTAGTCCCTTCGAAACGTATTTAAAGGAGATATATGTTATTCCTAAGTTGATTTATCAAAAACGAGCAGCTAAATCACGTTTTCACGATTCGGACTCTAAAGCAATTTGATGTAAAACGACATTCCTGACAACTTTTTAGTTTTGACCGAGACCCGAAAACAGCCAGAAAGTGACTGAAATGCCCTCGCAAGATTTAGAAACGAGAAAATAATTAAATTATATTTAATTAACACTTTTTATTAAATAAAAATATTTAATAAATTAGTCATCATATTATTCGAAAACGTTTGTTGATAACGCGAATATACGGGTTAGAAATTTATTTTATTAAGACATAACCGGGTTTTTCAAATGAATAACAAATATTTTTATAAATGTTATAAAAATATTTATGAAATACTATCAAATGAATACTCATTTTTGTTGGAAAAATGATTTGAAAAACAATGGCGCAAGTTTCGTGACTTGAATCATCCGTTAGGTCGCTCAAACGAGTCCCGAACCGCTTCTTATCAAAACTATATTAAAAATTTACACAATGACCCCCCATCTATTTGAACTTACCACTTTGCATTAAAACTTTTAAATATATATATATATATACAGTTTTATATTTTTATTTCATTTCTCATAATATAAACACACACACATACACTCATCTCTCCCATCTTTTCCGGCGACCACCACCGCCGCTCCGGCGCCACCTCCGGCCACCACCGCCGCCGTTCGCCGCCGCCGGAAAACTTTTCCGGCGAGTGTTCCGGCCAAAACCAAAAATGGTTCTCACCAACGGATCTACCCGATCCCCCATGTCACGCGCCACCACTCGCCACCCCGCTGTCTCCATGCCACCACCTCACCGCTGCCACCACACCGAAACCACCACCGTCATCATCATCATCATAACGTCACCATCATCACCCCGCTGCCACCACACCAAAACCACCACCGTCATCATCATCATCATAATATCATCACCACCACACCGACCACCACCAAGGGTGCGTCGGTTTACTGTTCACCGCACCACCGGGGTGCGTTTGTGTTGTTAATAAACACCCACGAGGGTGCGTGGGTTACGGGTCACAACCGGGTGCGTTGGGTTTAATGGCAGCAGGGGGTGTTTAGTTTGGCTGTCACGCACACCGAAGGGTACGTTTTGGCTGTTACAGCAGACTAGGGGTGTTTGGTTATGTAGAAAACCAACCGGGTGCGTTAGGTTTGGGTCTCAAACCAACCGGGTGCGTTGGGTTTTATGAAAGTCACCGAAAGGGTGCGTTTGACTTTGTTCTCAAACCACAACGGGTGCGTTTAGTTTCATGGGTTCAACACCACAAGGGTGTGGTTGGGTTTTCAAATCAATAAGGGTGCATTTGGTTGCGGGTTTAGCAACAGGAGCGTTTGGTTTAATAAAACGCAGCAAGGGGTGCGTTTGTTTCTGGGTTTTGCACAGTATAGGGTGCGTTTGGTATTGTCACAACCGCAAGGGGGTGTTTGTTTCAGGTTATTAACATCAAAAAGGGTGCGTTTGGTTTGCACCACAGTGAGTCGGCGTAGTTTTGCACCAACCATGGTGCGTTTGGTTTCAGGACAGCCGCAGGGGGGCGTTTGTTTTGTTGATTTGCCAGATTAGGGTGCGTTTGGTGGATATAGGAACAAGATTAGGGTGCGTTTGGGTTTAGAGAAGACAACAAAGGGGACCATTTGGTTGGTTTAGCAGAAAAACCGTAGGGTGCGTTTGGATGTGCAGAAAACCGTGAGACGGGTGTTAGGGTTAGCAGTTTGACAGATTTAGGGTGCGTTTGGGATACAGAATTTGTACAAAAGGGGGCGTTTGGGTTAGCTAAACAACGAGGGTTCGTTTGGTTTATACACTTGACTAATAAATATAACACGAGACTTTATAAATTATAAATCGGAACTAAAATGGTGGTTAATGGTTAAATAAATATGGTATTTATTAATTTGTTTAGTTATATATATATATATATATATATTTAAAACACGTAGATATTTTGCAACGCGCGGTTTGTTGAAAAGTGGAAAAGAAAACATTAGGTTTTATAAATATGGGGAAACGTTATATAACTGGGAAGGTCATGACGAAATTTATATAACTTTTTATATTTAGAAAAAGTTTACTAAGAGCCTCAGAATATTTTTAGAACCGGAGATAAAAGAGGACAAAGTATTTTTTTAATATTGATAAAAGATATAATAATTTGTATAATACCATAACGTATAAACGAACGAAACTTGTACTATTAAAAATGAGTAACTATTAGTATACACGACACGCCGCAGAAACGAACATATAAATTTAAAAAAAATTATTTTACATATTATAATTGTCCAGCTAGAAATAAAATAAACAATTGTTGTAAAAACTTTAACAAACATCGTTTAACATAAGTGCAAAACCTAACACGTTACGTTTACGCCTATGCGAATAACATCTTAATATTAATTAAGTGGTGAATTCGGAAACGGGTCAAACTAATTGGTTTTCTTTGTTATATAATTCACGATTTGAATTATATACTTGTTCATTTTGATATGTAATATATACGGAAACATATTACACACTTTGCGTTTACTTATACGATATAAATTATTTAACCAACCACCAAACTATTACAACGTTTAAATCTAAAATCCATTTATCAACTCGCGTTGGAACGTAACCATTCAACGGGAACCCAAAACATCATCCTAGGCTAGTATTGGACTTGAACGTTAATTAAATATTGCAACATCTTGATCGAGTCGCTTCGTCTTCCGTTCGTGTTGTGCATATTAGATGCCTATCTGTCAATCGTGCTTCATCATCAATGTGAGTTTATAGCCCCACGTTTTACTTGTTTACATATATTTTTAGGGTGAGAACATGCTTGTTTACAAATGCATTTACGTGGTTGATTACAAATTGGTTGCATACTCATTTACATAGTTCGTTAAGGATACATTCTTTGACTTCATATTTGGTCACAAATACATACTTTACATTTGAAATGATTACGGATTACATAAGCAGGGGATTTAACTGAGTAACAATACCTTACTGCCCGGGTGTTCTTGGAGGGGACACCGGTAAAGGGAGTATATATTCTTTAAATCACTGCTCGAGTGGCTCTTGGAGGGACACCTGTGATAGGTATAATAAAAGGCTACGTTCACATACTTCATGAACTATAAATCACTTGGAGGGTGAGCGCAAATGTTATAAAATAGATCTATTCGGGTGTGATCCCCGTTCGGGTGATTAGCTATCACTAGGCAAACAAACGTTATAGCATGTTGTCTACGCGAATGTTATAAAATAGATCTATTCGGGATTAACAATCCCCGTTCGGGTGACTAGCTATCATTGGGCAAACGAACGTTATAACATGCCGGATTACGATTGGTTGGACCTACAGGGCCTACAATACTTACATATGAACACTTACTGTCATATTAGTGCATCGATTTCATGAACTTAGAGTAATTGTAATAATTGTTTTATACTCACATGGATATTTACTGTGCCTTGAATAAAGTGGCAATACATACTTGAAACATTTTGGTGACATTAAATTGGTCATGCATTCTTTATAAATCTTTGGGATAAGATTGATACTTTTGGTGACATAAAATGTGCCGTGCATTCTTTATAAATCCATTAGGATTTTTACATGGTACTTATGATGACACATGGCGAAATACATTCAATGAAAGCTTACATTCATATTTAAACTAACCTATGAACTCACCAACTTTATGTTGACCGTTTTAAGCATGTTTTTCTCAGGTGATATAGATACTTGGCTTACTTGAAGTGCATTGGAGTCTTTACATTCAAGTTTTTCATGATGATGCAATTATGGGACAAATGTTATATCAATTTCAAGGAAATCAACGAGATTATTTTTCAAACGACACATTTAGAGGTCGTTCTTTTGTATCTAGCGCTGTGTATTATAAAGTAACTCCACCGGACACACAATTCCGCTGCGACACACATTTTTGGGGGTGTTACAGATTGGTATCAGAGCACTGGTTATAGAGAACTAGGTTGCATATTTTACCCTATACTATAACCGTTTTCACATACATTGCATCACATCAAACATTTTCAAAGTGCATACACGCTACTTGTTTATGTGCTTACATTACGTGCTGCATTAAGTGCTTACGTGACATACATATATATAATATATATATGCTTGCATTCCTTTCGCGTATATCGTACGCTTATTTATATAAGAGTTATTATATAAATAACCAGAATAATATTTAAGATATTGCGGTATGCAGCAATGGTCTCATTCTACTCGTGCAACTTTGTGAGTTTCGCACTGGTCTCACTACGTTCTCATACATTGTAATTAAACAATGGTCCTTTAAGAATATTATTTTTATTCATAGCTTATACATATCGTGAAATAGCGTGGAGACCGACAAAATTTTTTTGTTTACATGAAATATATGTATGAATCTAATGTATTACAAGTCTGTAATGGCATACTTGTAATATAAGGAATTTGATATGCTAATTGCTATGTTAACAAAGCCCGTCACAGTACTGTTTACATAGTATTCTGTAATGAATTTCTAAGAATTACAAGTCGGTATGGGCGGGACATGTAAAATAGGAGATGTATATGATAATAGCTATTTTGACTAGTTCATCGAGGACTTTTACCTTATTTACTCTAACCGATTACTTATTAACTATCTTGAAACACTATGATGATTTCTCCTTGATAGTTTTTATCTCCCCGTCTCCGAAGAACAAGTTGGGACACACTCGACCCTACCACATTATAGCCATGCATCGTCATGTCATCCATCACCTTGAAGGTTATGTGAGTACGCGTATTGCATCGGGAATTATTAAGTAGAATGATTTATAATCTCTTTATTTGAAAGGAGTGGACGCCACTTCCAGTTAAATAAGGAGAAAATAGTAAATTCCCGGAACCAACAAGTTTATCATTTCTTACTTACATAAATTAGGACGCTCCTTTATGTAAGTAATGAATTATAAATGAGTGGGCTTAATGGTATCCGATATGACACGAGTATGAACCTGAACTCGATAATCACCAGAATCCGTTAAAAAGGTCTAGAAACACAATCGTGTCTTACCACTCAGCAGGATCTTAAGGCCTCATTCGGAACTATCGTATCTCATTCTTAAGTTATTACTTTTTCCGTTGCTAATCCTCGCGATCACGAACTGTTCGTGGAACTAACAGACTTGTGCACACTTGAACTAATGAAAAAAAGAGTAGATGATCATCTCAAATTGCAAACTTGGTACAATATTCCATCACCGCTGTTATGGTTTGTCGTTATGGTTCTGTTGTAGGTAACCTGGAGTTGGTCCAGATAGTACAAACTTTATCAACTAAGTGATGAAACCCACCTTAAACAAGATAAGCATATGTCGATATTAGTATTCAGTTTAATTTACTATTTCATAAAATAGTACACCAATTTAAGTCATGATACTATTTAGTACTGCCAAGTAAGTTGGGTACTTACATTCATAAGCTACGTTGATGTGAATCATCAAACCTTACAGATGGTAGAAACGAGACTCCGTCCTCGGACATTTAGAAACTTATACAAACATACTCACGCACTACACCTTCTTCTGGTTTTCCCCTATAATGAGACTTTCCTATAACGCGTTATACCGTCATGAAAAGATTCTGTAATGATAAAATTTTGAGATACCATTTTGATGGATTAAATATCCTGCAAACCAAGCCGAAAATTATTGGGGTAGATTGAGAAGGAGAAACACCGAATTATGCTGATAAAGTTATCGCTACTTGGATTAGAACAATTTATTAAACCTTAAGTCTTTCCTTGGGTCACACAACCGGAAAACACAAATTTAATTCTCGGAACGAGATTTCATAAAGGGGTAGGTACTGTAAGCATCCCAAAATTTTCGAAATTTCGAATGACGATTTATACCCTTTGACTTTTGGGTCCTGACTTGACGTTTGTTGACTTATGGTACTTTTATTGTCTCATAAAAACAAATACCGCGCGACCGGTAAAATTTTCAGGAACATAATTCAAATCATAAATCATATTTATTAATATATATCCCAATTGGGAATGTTATTTTTAACTTATTTGGTGCTTAAAATGAAAAAGATATATATTAATTAATAGTTGACGTATCAAAAACGAACCACTAAATCATGTTTTCACAACTCGGACTCTAAAGCAATTTGATGTAAAACGACATTCCTGACAACTTTTTCAATTTGACTGGACCCGAAAACAGTCCAGAAAGTGACTAGGGGATAATGCCCTCGCAAGATTTAGAAACGAAAAAATAATTAAATTATATTTAATTAACACTTTTTATTAAATAAAAATATTTAATAAATTAGTCATCATGTTATTCGAAAACGTTTGTTGATAACGCGAATATACAGGTTAGAAATTTATTTTTATTTTTACTTTCGGACCAGACATAACCGGGTTTTCCAAATGAATAACAAATATTTTTTTTATAAAGTATAAAAATAATGTATTAGATGCTATCCCTAATGAAAACACGTTTTTGTTGAAAAAATTATTTGGAAAACAATGGCGCAAGTTTCGTGCGTTGAATCGACCGTTAACTAGTTCAAACGAGTCCCGAACGAAGTGATAAAACTAGATTAATATTTTACACAAGAAACCTCAACTATTACAACTTGTCATTTATTTTTTAAATTTTAATTATAAAAAAGCTTTTATATCTTTTCATTTCATTTTTATAACAAATAAACACACACTCTCCCTCTCTTCTCTCCCATGTCCCGGCAGCTCCCCTTCTCTCGGCCAGACCACCAGCCGCCGCCACCACGCCGCGCCGGCCGAAAACTTTTCCGGCGGACTTTTCCGACCGAAACCAAAAATAATCCTCACCACCGGATCTACTCGCTCCCCACCACCACACGCTTCCACGCCCCGTTTCTCCCCCCAACCGCTGCCACAGCGCCGCCACCTAGCGAACACCACCACCTCCATCATCATCATCACCACGACAGCCCCCCTGCTGCTACTCCACGACGACCACCACCACCGCCCCATAAAAGGGTGCGTTTGGTTTTGTTTCATAAGAAAAAGGGTGGGTTTGTTTGTGATTTATCCAGCCAACGAGGTTGCGTTAGGTGGCGGGTAAAAACCAAGGGTGCGTCGGGTTTAAGGATTGCAGCCATAGGGGCGTTTGGTTTTGTTAACAACCACAAGGGTGTTTGTTCGGTGGTTAATTGTAACAGCCAAGGGGTGTTTGTTTCTGGGTTAAACCGCATCAAGGGTGCGTCGGGTTGGACGAGAACACCACGAGGGTGCGTTTGGTTTTAAAAAAAAAAGACAGGAAACCAACAAGGGGCGTTTGGGTTCGGGTTAAACCCGAAAGGGTGCGTTTGGTTGTAATAAATACCCACGAGGGTGCGTTGGGATCCAAACAGCACGTAGTGCGTTGGTCAGCCACCAAGGGTGCTTTGGATATTCCACGAGCATGCCCATGGTGTGTAGGTTATAAGTAACAGATTAAGTGTGTTTGATCTTGTGGATTAATAACAGATTTGGGAGTGTTAGGTTTAGCTGTTCAGCAAGGGGCTGCGTTTGGTTGTGGTAATCACCAAACAGGGTGCGTTTGTTTTATGGCAGCAGCTATAGGTTGCGTTTGGTATTAAAAACTGCACCAAGGGGTGCGTTTGGCATAAGAAAACACCATAAAGGGGCGTTTGGTTTGCTGCCAAACGGCACAAGGGTGCGTTTGGTTTAACCGAAACAACATAGGGGTGTTTGTTTCTTTGTATTAATACATAAGGGTGCGTTTGGGATAACAGAAAACGCGATAAAGACGCGTTTGGTTCAGCAGAGTACCATAAGGGGGTGCTTGGTTGGGCAGATTTGAATAAAGGGGTGTTTGGTTTGGCAGTTAACACCCAAAAGGGGTGTTTGGTTTTAGAGAGAGACGCAAAAGGCGCGTTTGGTTTAGCGAAACAACGAGGGTTCGTTTGGTTTATACACTTGACTAATAAATATAACACGAGACTTTATAAATTATAAATCGGAACTAAAATGGTGGTTAATGGTTAAATAAATATGATATTTATTAATTTGTTTAGTTATAAATATATATAAATATATATTTAAAACACGTAGATATTTTGCAACGCGCGATTTGTTGAAAAGTGGAAAAGAAAACATTAGGTTTTATAAATATGGGAAACGTTATATAACCGGGAAGGTCATGACGTAATTTATATAACTTTTTCTATTTAGTAATGTTATACTAAAGCCTCTATTATTTTAGAAACCGATAAAAAGGACTAAGTTATATTTTAAAGATATAATAATTTGTATTATAAAATAACCGGATAAACGAACGAAAAACTATACTTTTACAATGAGATAACTATTTTAGACACGACCCGTCGAGGAAACGAAACATAAATTTATAAAATATTATTTTATATTTTATAATTGTCAGCTAGAAGATAACATAACAATTGTTGTAAAAGCTTTACAAACATCGTTTAAACATAAGTGGTAACCTTAAAACGTACGTTTACGCCTATGCAAGAACTTCTTATTTAATTAAGTGGTGATTTCGGAAACGGGTCAAACTATTTGGTTTAATCATTTACTCACACTTATTATATAATACTTGCAAAGCAGTATATACATCACATTAATCTTTGGATTGTTTGTCTTTGTTATATAATTCACAGTATGAGTTATATAAGGGTTATTTTCATATGTAATATATACAGAATATATTACATACTTTGCGTTCACTTTTCAATTTATTTATTTAACCAACCACCAAACTATTACCACTTGGAAATCTAAATCTTTATCAACGTGTCGCGTTGACGTAACCATTCATCGGGAAATCCAAATACGTTATCCTAGGCTAGTGGGTATTAGCCGATAAGATTAGTTGCAACTTCTCGGTCAAGCCGCTTCGTCTTCCGTTGTGTTGTGCATATTAGATGCCTATCTGTCAATCGTTCTTCAACATCGAGGTGAGTTTATAGCCCCCTGTTTTTACTGGTTTTACATATATTTTTGGGGTGAGAACATGCTTGTTTACAAATGCATTTACATGGTTGATTACAAATTGGTTTACATACTTATTTATATATCTCGTGGTGAGATACAATACTTGGTTATACTTATGGACGCGTTTTAAAGTGAGAAACATATGCATGGGTTTTTACAATTGGACGCAAGTGGACATTTTTACATTATGATTACGTGTTTGCCTAGGTAACAATACCCAATGAGCCCATTATCATGGACTGTTAATTATGGTATAACCAATTGGATTGGTCTCAGTAAGCGCGAATGTTATAAATAGATCTATTTGGGGTGACGCCCCCGTTCGGGTGACTAGCTATCACCGGGAACGAACGTATACCATGTCGGATTCGGGATGTTCCGGGTAGAACATCAATACGGGCAATGTGGGAAATTTTATATTGCTATTTATTTATGTTGAGCTTCAGTATCACGAGCCTAGAAAAACGTAATTACATTTATATGATGTCTGTATCTGTTGCATTATCATACACTTGGGAAATCTTGCGGTCCTACCTTATACATATTATTTTCAGAAATGCCCGGGTGTTCTTGGAGGGGACACATTACAAATCTTGGATTTGAACATATATTCATATATTTTGTGACTACTTAAGTATTGAAATAGTCAGGCATACTTTAAAAATCTTTGGGATAAGATTGATACTTTTGGTGACATTAAATTGGTCATGCATTATTTATGTCTTTGGGATAAGATTTGTACTTTTGGTAACATTTTGAGGATTTAAATGGTCATGCATGCTTTACAATTCTTAATTTTCTAAAAATCATACATACGTTTTGGAAGAACATTTAAGGATTTAAACGGTCATACATACTTTACGGAACCTTGGTTCAACATTTATACTTAAACAAATCTATGAACTCACCAACTTTATGTTGACATTTTTAAGCATGTTTTTCTCAGGCGAATTAGATGCTTGGCCTACTTGATGTGCATTAGACTCTAAAATGATAAGATTTCATTCATGGATTACTACTTATATACAAATGATCAAATCTCGTTGTATCGCTTTCAAGTTTCTCAGTGTTATATCAATTTCAAGGAAATCAACGAGATTGCTTTTCAAACGACACATTTAGAGGTCGTTCTCTTGTATCTAGCGCTGTGTATTATGAAGTAACTCCCCCGGACGTACTTCCGCTGCGACCCGTTTTTGGGTGTGTTACACTTGTAAATCCTTATTTTAAGCATATGACATATTTAAAACATCATTTTAATCACAAGAAAAATAAATTCGTGTATGGTATACATGTTTTTACTTTGTAAACTTTAATATGAAAACCTAGGTGATGATTAACAATATAAGAATTATTTAAATCATAAAATGCAAAGAATAGGGTTCCTAGAAGACCTTATTGAAGATATGATGGATGATGAGCAAGATTAAAC
>BQNB010119132.1:5040-16727 GCA_026074375.1 Tanacetum coccineum
GAACCATATTTGGTCTTCCAGCACTAACTATGAAGTTATCCTTACCAGTAGGAACTACATACCTACCAGTAGGAACTTATACTCTACCAGTAGGAACTACATACCTACTAGTAGTAACTAACTATTACAATATTCCTAACAAACGGAAACAAATATGTCCTGGTGGTTATTGACTACGTATCAAAGTGGGTAGAGGCTCAGGCCTTCCCCACCAATGATGCTCGAAACGTAGTGAACTTCATCAAGAAACTATTTGCACGATTTGGAATACCAAAGGCCCTTATTAGCGATAGGGGTACCCATTTCTGTAAGCACCAAATGGAAAAAGCAATGAAAAGGTATGGAGTGGTTCACCGATTCTCAACCGCGTATCACCCTCAGACAAACGGAAAAGTCGAGAACATGAACCGAGCAATAAAGCGTATTCTTGAAAAAACCATCGGGAACAACAAGAAATACTGGTCATACAAATTAGATGATGCATTATGGGTATTTTGGACAACATTTAAAACCCCTTTAAGAACGACCCCATTTAGAATAATCTACGACAAGGCATGCCATCTTCTTATCGAATTGGAACATAAAGCCTATTGGGCCATTAAAAACTGCAACATGGACCTTATAAAAGCTGGAGAAAATCGGTTCTTATAGATTAATGAGTTGGTTAAAATGAGGCTGGATGCTTATGAATCATCCATCTTCTATAAGGAAAGGACGAAAAGGTGGCACGATAAACGAATAAAATTGTCAATTAACTATGAAAGAGGCGATGAGGTACTTCTATTCAATTCATGTTTAAGACTATTCCCCGGGAAACTAAAGTCAAGATGGTACAGACCATTTTCAGTAAGCAAAGACATGAAAAATGGGGCAATTGAGCTGTACGATGAAGAAGAAGCGAATTTATCATAAATAAACAAAGGGTGAAGCCATATCAAAAGAACGTATTAGACACAAACAGAGATGATGATATAACTCTGGATGATGAAGGAGAAGTTACGTAAAGACGTGTGACTTCGAGTCTAGCTACAAGCCTCGTAAAATAAAGAAAATCACTTTTTGGGAGGCAACCCAATATCTACTTTTCCTGCAATTAGGAGTGTCATGTGCTTTATTCTTTTCATTTTATTTTATCATGTTCAAACTTTATCTTGTAATCATGCTTTGTATTGTTTTTAACCTTGTCTTAATTTCAATCAAAGGTATTTTGCAAATAATAAGTGTAGGGGAATCTATCCGGTTTTTGAACCAAGTTCAAGCATGTTAAATAATTTGTTTAGATTAATTCGCGTTAGTTTCGAGTCATATGAGTAAATTGTCAATTCTCAGGTTTTATGCAGCTATTTGTACAGGAATTAACTTATGGAATCAAGTGCAGGAAATTTTTCATCAAAAACAAAAATTTCGTTTTCACAGAACGTGGAGACGGCGTCACGATTTACACGCGACGCCGTCACCACGACACCTGTGATGGGGTCAGGATTTTCCTGACGGCGTCAAATGCCCAGGTCCAGAAAACTCACGCCCAGGTCTAGAAAACTTAAAGTTTTTAATTATTTTTGAAAATAAAACTTGCATAACATTTAAAATATGTGATCTTCTGTTATAAACCTGCAAAACCAATGAGTTTGACAATTCTCTCATCCTATCCTTACTGCTTTATCGAGTCAAACCCTAAATTCATATTATATATTTGTATATCGCATATTTTATGCTTGCTATAGTTGTCTTTGTCTTTGATTACAGGTCATATTTGATGAGAAGAGGCTTGGAAGTTCTTAGGAAGTTTCATTTGGTGTAGAGTTTGTATATCTTCGTTCGAGTCTTGGCTTAGCAACCAAACCAACGTGTATTCGTATAAATAATTAGCTAACCCTTCCACTCCAAATTCACCCAAAGTCACCACCTAAATGTATCCCATCCGTTTTTGTTTCCATTATATGTTATCTTACACCTACACCCCACAACCCTTTAAAAAGACCTCTTAGATAGTAATGAATAATGCTTGCACATAGCGGTGGAGGTTTGATCCTTTACCAAACCTATGGTAATTTATATGCTATGACAGGTAATGAGTGTTGATTTTCTGTTTCTCTCTTTATGTTATAATTTATTATACACCCGAGTGAAAGAGAGAATCCCAAACACTTATGTGAGGTGCTAGTATATACTTTCTGTGTTTTTAATTACAAGGTCTAGAAGGTTGTGTTGTAAAATACTTTTAAAGAGTAGGTAAAATGACCCTCATATTGCTATTGTCTAGGTAGAAAGGCCCATTTGCTTGAGTACAAGCAAATCCCAAGTGTAGGGTTATTTGATGAGGTGTCATTTTATACACTTTTTCGGGGTCATTTAACCCTTTAAATCGTGCATTTATGCCCAAAATAGGTACTTAATCGTTCCTTTTCAGGTATTCAGAATTTAGAAGGCATTTGGAGGAAATACACGTGACTTGGGCTCATTTAGAGAAGAAACAGACAAGACTACGGACCTACACCAATATCTCTCAAGAATTTCTACTCAGAAGCTGGAGATAGCGTCACAGATTACACGTGACACCATCACAACTCATACCAAGACGGCGTCACAAGATCTCAAGACGGTGTCAGAATGCACGACCCAGCCCATTATCTAGAATATTCTATAGCAAAAGAAAAGGACGAACCCTAATTCGTTTAGCAGCTGTTAGGGACGGTTTTAGGGCCTCAAAACCCTATTGTACTTTCTTCAATTCATGTTTTAATCAAGTAAGACTATCTTAATCATTCAATATGTCTTGTTGTTTGATTCTTATCTGTTCTTGCTTTATCTTTAACATGCTTGGCTAAACCTTCTATTGTGTTTATTTATGATTGTATAAAACCTAGGATGTAGATCTTAGTAGTGTTGCTTCTTATGATGAATATGCATGTTAGGTCTTAGAAAACCAGCTTTTGTTTGTATCGATGTTGATATGTCTAAGAGAACATGATTGTGTAGAAAGGATACCATCGGGTAACAGTCTTCATACTACCTTGCCCCTTATATGGTTGATCCACTCTTAATATATTTAAAATGCATTTAATATACTCTTAGGGGCCTTGTAATAGTCTTCATACTACCTTACTTGTGCGTTGCCTTAACGGAATATTAAATAGACGACAGGTTCGTGTAATTCGTCCATGACTTAGGAAATAGTTACATAGATCATCACAAGTGTGACAAAGCAACAACACTAGGAGAAGCAATCTAGGGAGTAATACATGATTAAATAAACACAATCTTTTATTATATTTTTATCACCAGTAGCTTAGTTTATTATTTAGTTTAATAGCTAAAACCAAACCAACCTCTCAAATATATGATTTACCTGCTTTCCTATAAATATAAAAACACAAAAATAATCTTCTCTCAACCCCTAGAATTATGTTAGACCGTGATCAAGCCTTCCCAACCTATTCCCCTAGAGAAAGATAACAACCCCCGAGTCTTGCCTATACTACACTACAATGATTATGTACACTGCCTAGGGAGTTGTAAAACTTCTTGTAGAAGTCCCTTACGACAACCGCAACAGTTAATTTTGCGACCAGCTTTCAAATAATATACAATAAAACTTTACATCGTTGGTTTATAGCACGTATCAACGAATAATCAATTATCTCATAAAAAATAAAATCGGTTAAGTTTAGACGAACCGATTATCTCACAATCCTCTCCTTTTTTTCTCTCTTACACTTTTTTTGTATTTTTCAATTTTTTCTAATTTTTTTAAAACATAACTAGAAAACGAATAAAGGTGTAAAATTTCACCACTTCACGGTCATAATAAATCCGAATAATAATTCCATAACGCTCATGTCTCAGAAATAAAAATAATAGTGAAAGTAGTAAACACACGAAAAATAAAAGAAACTACTTTCACATTCTCGTTGCAATGTGCAATTCCCGACCTAACCAAAGATAAGAAATACGCACACGAACACAGGAAGTATATACTTTTACACAAAAGCAACCAGCAACCAACCACTGACTTAATCTATAGGGTAGACTAAGGTGTAAAGGTGTAATGAAACATATTTTAGTGGTTTAAGAAACGAAAGGAATGGCTCAGAAGGTTTTTCTAGGGGTATCTTACTTTAAAAATAAGAGTAAACAAGGGTTTTATACGGGGGTTAACTAACCAGTGTAGTTAGTTAATATCACATAATATTTGTAAGCAAAATAGGCTTTTTGGTTTAATCCTAGAAATGTACCAATCTGGACAAGTCACTCCAATTATAAAAATAATACTCATTATGGTGGTCTCGAATAGTATACCAAGCCAAGTTCTAAAGTTTACTACAATCATCGGCACGCTCATATATTTGTGAAATTTTTGGGTAATATGGGGGAAACGAAATAGGCTTAATCCTCACAATATGGAAATAAGGGTTTTGTGTGCGGGTCATGCAACTAATAATCTTACAAAAACATGCTAATTTTTTTTAAAAAATTAGGCATATTCTTGTAAAAATAAGGACAAGTAGCGTTCTAATTCTCCTCCCTCCACTTAAGATATACAACGCCCATGTTGTATAAATATAACATGAAAGACAGAAAATATAAAGAATTAGAACAAAAACTCCCCTTAGATTTGCCTGGTATGATCCTCCATAATGAGTTTATGAGCAACTATATGTGTTGTAAAAGCGTCTGAATACCAACATGACTAGCACACATAGAATACCAGATTATATGCATACCACCACTTCATTCATTCATGTTTAGTACTTCTCTGTATTAATATAAAGAAAATCACAACAATTGTATCTCCTAATAAACGTTGGTTAAAATAAAAACAATAACTGTACAGGACAGTCGATACGCCGTATCCATGGTGATGGATACGTCGTATTGAATCCTGCAAGAAAAAAAACCAATACGGGTCAGAGGTCAAATACGCCATATTCAGAGTCCTGAATACGCTGTATTGACGAGTATGACAATACAATTCCAAAAGTACTAAAAAATAAAAGATAATGTGTACAAGGTATTCAGTACGCCGTATCCATGGGGTTGGATACGCCATATCGACATACAAGGCAAACAAACTCTATACGAAAATTGAAATTACATTCCGAGTTGTCTCCTGGCAATCACTTTTGTTTATTAAAGAGTCTTTAGGTTAGACTCCTTTCAACTCTACGTCATACACGTCACGGACCACCCTTCGTCTTTCTTGCGAAAAATCTCTTGGTAGACGAGAGACACGTTTTCTTTGGTTCGTACCCAAATATCATACTCATACTCCTTAAGAGCAACATATTATTCTGCTGGTCCCAATGAGTATTTAATTACCTTGAACTTTTTAGATTTGAACGTTGGTGGTTTCTCGTAAGGTATCCTAAGTAATTTGCTCTTTCTTTCTTTGAATCCTTCTTCCTCTTCATCGACATAGTAAGGTGTATTTTGTGGAATCAAGTAATCATCTAAGTCCCTGATCTCATCATCATCACCTTCTATTGGCTCATGATCATCAAATCATTCTTGATTCGCTTGAATTGCATCATTATCATCATGAGGTAACTTATTGCTCCAAGCATCTTTACTTGATTACTCCTCTTCTTTCTTTCCCCACTAATATTCTTCTAACTTCATCATTAGTTCATAATTAAGTTCGTGATAATTACTAAAACTCTTTTTTAACCAAGAGCAAAAATTCTTTCATTCTCTATTCTCATGTCCCCATGATCCTTCTAATATGGCTTTTTCTTTTAAAGCTTCCTCTTTTAAATCACCATCTTCCAATCCTTCATACCACTCATAATTTTGAAAATAAACCATGTTGCCTACTTGAATCATTCCGGGTAAATTTCCTCCATTACAATATCCATCTTCTTTCCAATTACAAGTGGGCCATTCAACATGTCCACTTTTAAAACTAAACGGTTTGCATTCATGACATATATCATCATTAGGTTCCTTCCAAGTCCCATTATCCAACCATGGTTTTTCTTCAACCCATGGCACTTCATTGTTTCATTCATAGATCCATACATTTTTATAATCTTCATGTGTCTTAAATCCTGGTAGATCTCCAATAAGCACGTCAACATCAATCTGAAGAAGGTGATTGAATCCTTAAATTCTTTTCATATAGGTGTCTCAAAGTCGAATATATCCGTTTCTATCCTGAAGATTTCAGCAATTTCATTATCTTTACTTAGATTCTCTTCTTCAAGATCAGAAAACTCATCATAAGTAAATATTTCTTCATCATCACTTCTTTTCCAATAAAGCCATAGTGCATTCTTTGTGTACCAATCCATTGTCATATGGTTATTAAATTTGGAAGCTAACCATCTTGCAAACTTAATATTAGTTGGATCGCATTCCACATCAGTGTTAATCCCATTTACCTTCAATCGCCTTTTTATCTCCATATAATCCTCGAATTGTTTCTTATAGCTTTGAATTAACCATGTACCAACCACACCTTTCACGATTTCTTTGTCAACCTTTTTATGATCTCCGAATTTGAGGTCTAACCATTGCTTCAAAGTTATGTCAATGAGTTTTACCAATTTATCATCAATTAGAATTACAGCTTCAGCAAACATTCTCTCGTATTCATCATAACACTATCGCGGCTCATAAATTTCAAGATCGCCATTTTCCAAATCATCACATGGTTATTCAGCACATGGGAAATAAAAATCCACAACAACTCCTAATTCATAAGCAAACAAATCATCCTCTATGCTACTTAATCACCTGAATTCATCAAAAATTATCCCAATAGGTGTATCGCTAGTGAACGAATCAACATCGATCTTGAGCAAGTTGAACACTTCGGGTTCTAGCTCGTATTCTTTTATTGTGATTTTCTCCATTCTAGCTACTGAAAGGAATCAGATGATCGTCAATAGGATAAGTTTAGATGAAAGAGAACACAAAAAACTAAACACAAAAACGAATATGAAAAACTAAAACTGCTGATGTATCAGACGATCGATACGCCGTATTCAGTAAATTGAATACGCCGTATTGATGTTTGATGTCGAATACGCTGTATAGATTTTGAAAAGTGGATACGCCGTATTCAAATGGATGAATACGTCGTATCGGGTATTCGTACAACAGGTATAGAAAATGCATAAAAACAAATAAAAGCACAAAAACAACTAACAGCTAATATACAAAATATTTAACTAATAAAAACTAAACTAAAAACACAAAACCTAATCTAAAATACTAATAAACAAGTATTAAACAATTTCACTCCCCGACAGCGGCGCCAAAAACTTGATGTGTGTCGTTGGGTATAGGTAATTATATTATCAAGTTTTACTATTTATATTTTGCCGACTTTACCTATTAACTAACACTAACGGGCAGTGTACCCGATTGATTGTAGGTTCGTCGGTAAGTAGGGTGTCGATCACTAAGAGTGAGCGTTAATATTTTAATTTACTAGTATTCTAGTTATCTAACGTTAGTCCTAATTAATCCTAATTAAACCTAAACTAACGCAAAGAGGGGGGTTTCAGCCTGAGAGACTGGAACTGATGAGTGAGGCAAATAACACATGCAAGCAAATAAAAAAACAATAAAGAAGCGGTCAAGCACTTATGTAAGGAAAATATATTAACCAAGTTTACTCAAATAAGATGTATGAATTGTCTATGTGTGCAATGATTGTACTACTTTTGTTGGTGGTATATCATTCTTTAAGTTAGGTGGTACTTCTCCCTAGACTCTAGATTTATGTTACGGTTAATCCTATCACAATTAACCAAACCCGTATAAAGCTTACTCCGTTAATTATAATCTATCTAGGTAACAATAATTGTATCAATATTAAAACCTAACTCATCGAGGCTTTACCAACTTATGCCCGATTATTATCTAAATACTGGTAGTCTACAATCCACTGAACTACCCGAGGAAATAGAACGTTATTTGTAGTCCTAAGATACCTTAGTCTACCATTCATTTAACCAAAGGTAGAACCAGGACTTTATTTGTACTCCTATTGATCCATATATATAAATAAGTTGTATGTATTATCTATCCCAGACTATAGTCTACGCCCAAATAACAATTAAGTTACAACACTTTCTTTGTAATCCTAGATCCAGTTGAATAATAGATGAAAACATAATCGAAACATAAATGGGTATGAAGTGATAAACATAATAAACATGTAATGAAAGAGTAAACAATCAATATAAACAAATCAAAACATTATATTATCATAAACTTGGCTAATACCTATAGGTATTAGCCCATAATCATTGTAACAATACACAGTATCATAGACGAACGATTAAAATAAAGAAAATGATACGCTAACTGAACACTTATAGCGGAGTATAGAGATTACAAGAGTTTTCCTATAGAATTAATGAACTTGCAGGACCTTCTTGGCTTTTAAAATCGTCTAAGAATACTTGGTGGTTAGATGCTTCTTGCTTGTCTTTTTAAAACCGAATGGTAGGGTTTTCTATTTAGAGGCTCAAAAATCTGGTCGATACGCCGTATTGGAGGGATCCGATACGACGTATTAAGGATTTTCAGAGTGGGCTACACGATTTATTCTGGAATAATCTTCAACCGCCACTCAATACGGCGTATTGAGGTCTTTGGATACGGCGTATTGGAAGTAACACGTGCTTGTTTCAAGTGTTGACCAATGTTTCATATACGACGTATCTGCATATGTGGATACGGCGTATCTTCAAAGCTAGAAAATGGTATTGAGTTCGTCTAAGTCTTGGGATACGGAGTATTTGTCTAGAATGATACATCTTATTCTTTAGATTTAGTAGACTTTCTCGAACTTCTTCATTTATGCTCCAAAACACGTTCTTTTCTCCATCTTTTGCCAAATGCTCGATAATAACTGAATTCACAAAGATAAGTAATTAAGTATCAAATCTTATATAAAATAATATAAAAAGAGCAATATAGATGGGATAAATGACGCCAATAATGTGACGTTATTTGATGTCATCAATAATTATTTTTGTGATGCATGTAAAATAGGTAAACAAGTCAATGCAAGTCATAAGCTTATAAACATGATTTCAACCACTAGACTCTTAGAACTTTTACATATGGATTTATTTGGTCCTTCATCTATTCAAAGCTACGAGGGTAATTTTTATACTTTGGTAATAGTAGACGATTACTCAAGTTATACATGGACATTATTTCTAAAAAATGAAACTTTTGATAAATTTAAGGCATTAGGTAAAAGTCTACAAAACCTACTTGGCCATTCGATTGTATCAATCCGAACATATCATGGTAGAGAATTTGATAATGAAGTCCAATTTAGAGTCTTTTGTGACAAACATGGGATCTCTCACGACTTCTCGGCACCTCGCACTCCTCAATCTAATGGGGTTGTTGAAAGGAAGAACCGAACTTTGCAACAAATGAGTCATACAATGTTAAATGAACAATTCATCCCACAAAGATTTTGGTGTCATGCCGTAGAAACCGCCGCATACATACTCAATAGGGGTTTTGATTAGGAAAACTATTAATAAGACACCATATGAGATACTTAGAGGTAGGAGGCCTTCCCTAGAATACTTTAGAGTTTTTGGATACAAATGCACCATATCCAAATCATTAGAAAACCATACTTCAAATGACTCAATTTTCTACAACGGCACCTTTTTAGGATACTCACAAACATCTAAGCCATACATAGTACTAAATAAAGAGACTTTAAAAATTAAAGAATCACTTGAAGTCATATTTGATGAAAGACTACCCAAATCTAGGACATCACCTTTGGTAGATGATGACATGATTGAAGAACAAGCCGTTCAGAATCATGATAAAACCCAAAACTTAAATTATGATTTACAGGAAAACATACCTAGGGTAGAAAACATTAGAGAAATTAGAGACCATCCTATAGATCAAGTGATAGGAGAATTAGACGAAAGGACTTTTAGGTCACATGCCCAAGATAGAAGTAACTTCTTTGCATTTGTTTCAACCATAGAACAAAAGAACATTAAGGAAGCCATTAAGGATGAAAGTTGGACAATGGCTATGCAAGATGAACTTGATCGATTCATACGTAATGATGTTTGGGATCTTGTTCCTTATCCGGTATGTCACACCATAATGAGAACCAAATGGGTATTTAGAAATAAGTTAGACGAAAACGAAGTAGTGTGTAGGAATAAGGCTAGATTAGTAGCACAAGGCTATAATCAACAAGAAGGAATTGATTACGATGAAACCTATGCCCTAGTTGCTAGATTAGAGTCAATTCGAATCTACTTGCATATGCATGTTGTTATATGTTCAAACTTTTTCAAATGGATGTAAAAAGTGCTTTTCTAAATGGTGTCATAGACAAGGAAGTGTATGTTACGCAACCTCCCGGTTTTGTTGATTTTCAAAAACCAAATCATGTTTATAAGCTTAAAAAGGCATTGTATGGACTTAAACAAGCTCCTAAAGCTTGGTACGATAGATTACAATCTTTTCTCATAAATAAAAAATATAAGATGGGAATAGTAGACATCACTTTATTAACTAAAATAAAAGATTCTCATCGCATAATCATTCAAATCTACGTTGATGATATTATCTTTGGGTCTACTTGTCAATCGCTTTGCGATGAATTTTCTAAATTAATGCATGATGAATTTGAGATGAGCATGATGGGCGAGCTTAGCTCTTTCTTAAGATTACAAATTAAGCAAATGAATGATGGGATATTCTTTAATCAATCAAAATACATTAGAGAAATGATTAAGAAATTTGGTTTGAAAAATTCAAAGTTACCAAAACTCCAGTGTCTAAGAAAAAGAGTCCTTACTTTAGACAAAGATAGTGAATCCATCGACATCACTAAGTATAGAGGAATGATAGGTAGTTTGCTTTATCTCACCACTAGTAGGACAGATATAATGTTTAGTGTTTGCCTTTGTACTAGATTTCAGGAAGATCCTAAGGTATCTCATTTAGAAGCGGTTAAAAGAATATTTAGGTATATTATGGGAACACAACACCTAGGTCTTTGATATCCTAAAGATACAAGGGTAAATGTATTGGTATATGCCAATTCGGATCATGCGGGCGATGTAGTTGATAGAAAGAGCACAAGTGGAATTTGCACATTTGTGAGATCTTGTTTAACATCATGGTTTTAAAAGAAACAAATATTACGCGCTAACTCCATAACCGAATCCGATTATGTGACGGCCAGAAGGGCTTGTCAACAAGCATTATGGATGAAGCAAGTGTTTGTGGATTATAACATCACGTTAAATGAGGTTCCAATACTATGTGATGATAAATGTGCTATCTAACATCAAGTCCTATTGATTACCCTATAACAAAGCACATAGAGATAAGACATCACTTTTTGAAAGACAATGTAGCCAAAAAAAACATATCACTATAGATAAAATCCCGTTAGGAGAAAATGTTTTAAATATTTTAAAAAACCATTGGAAAATGATCAATTTAGTTACCTTAGATTAGGATTGGGTTTGATGTTGCAAGAGGAAGAAGAATAAGAAAAGAAGGACAAGATGTGATAGAAGAGTGTACCTTAAATAATTAACTAATCTTGCACACATACACAAAATAGTACTTTGTACTCAAACTTGGATATTTATGCAAACTTTTGGTTATTAACCACCAAACAAACAAATCATATTCTTATAAAATTCTATATAGTACTTTCC
>BQNB010119134.1:0-16569 GCA_026074375.1 Tanacetum coccineum
TCTCTCCTATTGATCTCTCAAGAATTCGTTTCAAACCACGATTGGATACCTTAACTTGTCCACTTGTTTGTGGATGATATGCGGTGGAGAGACGATGAGTGACTCCGTATTTAAGCATGACCTTTGCGAACTGGTCATTGCAAAAATGGGTTCTGCGATCACTTATGATTGCACGAGGAGTACCGAATCTGGCGAAGAGAGATTTGAGAAATTTGCAAACAACTCGGGCGTCATTGGTGGGGAGCACCTTCGCTTCAACCCATTTTGATAAGTAATCGACTGCCACGAGTATATATTTGTTCCCTCTTGAAGACGGGAATGGCCCCATAAAGTCAATGCCCCACATGTCAAAGATTTCGCAAACTTGGATAGAGTTTTGTGGCATCTCATCACGTTGCGAAATTTTGCCTTGACGTTGACAAATGTCACATTGGGTGACAAAGTCGTGGGCATCCTTATAGATTGTGGGCCAATAAAATCCTGAGTCAAAGACCTTTCTTGCTGTGTAATTGGCACCGTAGTGTCCCCCGGTGGGTCCACTGTGGCAAGCTTTAAGAATGTCAAAAGCTTCTTGCCCTGAAACACAACGCCTAATTACTTGGTCTGCACAGATCTTGAATAGAAAGGGGTCGTCCCAAAAGTAGTGTTTGACGTCTTTGAAAAACTTTCTTTTCTGTTGGGACGACATCCCTTTGATCACAAAATTCCCCGCATGGTAATTTGCAAAGTCGGCAAACCATGGGGCATTATCATCACCACGAAAGGTAACCATCCCAAGTGTCTCGAGAGGAAATGTTTCCGTAATTTCCTTTTTCTCGAGCTCACTTTGATGGGGATTTTCAAGTCTAGAAAGGTGGTCTGCGGCGAGATTTTCTGCTCCTTTTTTATCACGGATCACGACATCAAATTCTTGGAGCAGCAAAATCCACCGGAGCAATCTCGGCTTAGCATCCTGCTTAGCAAGCAAGTACTTAAGAGCCGAGTGGTCCGTATACACTATACTTTTGGACAAGACATATATGGCCCGGAATTTCATCCGAAAGCATACACCACGGCCAGTAATTTCTTTTTCCGTTATAGTGGCTAATGTGCTTGAGCCTCGGATATAGCTTGCATAGCATAGTGTAGCGGTTGGAATTGCTGGTCTTAACGTTACGCCACCCCAAAGGACTGCCCCAATATGCAAAATCACTTGCATGCACACATGATTTCAAAGGGCAAGTCCCGAATCGTGAGCAGCTAGAATTGGAGCTGGGTTAACTTCATCTTAGGTTTTTCAAATTGCTTCAATGCACTCCTTCAGAAGATAAACGGAGTTTCCTTTCAAGGAGGTGGGTCATAGGCCCCGGAGCATTTTTGGAAAAATCTAGAATAAATCTTCGGTAGAAATCCGTCGTGACCGAGAAAACTTGATACCCTTAACTGTAGTAGGATGAGGCAATTTGCAATGACATCAACTTTAGCCTTGACACCTCATCCCCCCACCCCCCATTAGAAATCTATCTTATGGACCAAGGATTATGCCTTCCTTGACCATGAAGTGGCAACATTTTTCCCATTTAGCCACAAGATTGTGTTCTTCACACCTTTGTAGCATTTTGTCTAAATGGAAAGACAAGAAGCGAAAGAGTCACCAAAAACTGAGAAATCATCATGAATGACTTCCATGTGTATTCTCAAACATATCGTGAAAAGCTTTGGCAACCATACACCTTTGAGACGTGCCCGTGCAATGCAAAACCTGAAAGGCATAGCGACGATAGGCAATGTCCCGTAAGGCAGTGAAAGGAAGTCTTCTCTTGATCAAAGTGGTCAATAGGGATCTGAAAGTAGTCGGAGAATCGTCCTAAATAGCAATAGTAATCATTCCCGGCTAATCTCTCAAGCATCGAACCATGAATGGTAAATGGGAAATGGTCCTTTGCGAGTTTGCATCATTTGAGTTTTTCCGTTAATCGATGCAAACTCGCCATCACCGTAACCAACCTATGGGTAAATAACTCATTTCTTCATTTTTCAAACGGTTATTCCTCCCTTCTTAGGGACACAAATGACGCCGGGCTCACCAAGGGTCTGTCAAGATAGGGTAAGTTTAACCCTGCATCAAAGAAGTTTGGATACTTCTTGCTTAATAACGCAATGGATTTTGGGGTTAACTCTTCTCTGATGTTGAACTACGGGTTTGGCATTTTCTTCCATCAAAATCTTATGGGTGCAAAACTGTGGATTTATCCCCTTAATATCAGAAATCTTCCAAGCTATGGCACGTTTGTGTGACTTAAGAACCTTGATTAGGGCGGTTTTATCCTCATCTTTCAAGTTTTTAGCGATTATGATGGGTAATTTGTCATCACCCTCCAAAAACGAAAACTCAATATGAAGGTAATCTTTTGAGTTCAAGGTTCGGGAGGATCTTCACATGAAGATTTAACCTTTTCCAGGACAATTAATTTCACAAACTGTGGTCAGGAGGAGATTTGGGTCACGTATTTATCACAATTAACAACTCCCAATGTAAACAGTATCTCCCTCGGGATCAATAGATGCCATCGAACACCCGTGGTAATTGAAATCAATCTCGTTCAAGAAATTCTCAAATCTCTTCCATAAGAAAATCACTTCCTCCGAAGGGAGTGAGAGATGGAGAGCGAGAATCGATCGTAAGATCCGAAGTAGAAGTGGGATTGCCACTTTCAGAACTTTCAAGTACTTCTTGAACATATTCTTCACAAGCAATATCAATAACATCGACTCGGTTAACCGTTTCAATGATATTGTAGGAGAGAGTTTTAGTATCACCAACTTTGAAAGTTACGGATTGGTCATCATGTCTAAGGGTCATTTGTTCACCGTGAACATCTATTAAGGCACGTGCCGTCCTCAAGAAAGGTCTTCCTAAGATTAAGGGAGCCCGAGGATCGGCAACGTAATCAACGACCACAAAATCGGCAGGAAAGAAGAACGTTCCAACTTTCACGAAAACATCCTCGGCGATGCCGGTTGGAGTAGAAATCGTTCGGTCGGCAAGTTCAAGTATCATTCGAGTTTTGGTTAAAGCTGGGAGACTTAGTTTCTTTCCAAATGGAGAAAGGCATTAGGTAAATGCTTTACACCGAGATCGCTAAGGCTAAGCATTCATTTATCTCTCCGGAAAAATCACATGGTATAAGAAATCTACCGGGGTCTCCAAGTTCTCGGGAAACTTTTTTAGGATGACCGCCGAGCAATTTTCGTTTACCGATTTGGTCTTTGTAAGTGGGGGGGGGGGGGGGGGGGGGGGGGGGGGGGGGGGGGGGGGGGAATCAACTCAATCATCTTATCCTTGTCATTGAGGAGCTTTCTAAACATTGGTGCAAATTTGGGCATATGTAGGAGAGCATCCGCGAAACTTAGCTCGAAATGGAGATTCCGAAAAATCTCCATAAATTTTGAAGCTAAAAGATCGTCTTTTTCACGGAACTTCTCTTTGTTGGCCCTTGAAGGATAAGGCAAGGTTGGTTTAGTCTTTGGAACAACAACGGGTTCATGAGTTTGGACCACCGGAGGTTGGATGTTTTCGGTGCTTGGTTGCACCGTATCCTTTGTCACCTCGGGTTCATTTTCCGTCTCTTGAGGAGAAGAAGTTTGAGGTCCGTTATAGGAAACACCGCTTCGGGTGGTGATTGCTTTCACATCACCTTTCGGGTTAGCAATGGTGTTTTGGGGGGGGGGGGGGGGGGGGGGGGGGGGGGGTGGGGGAAGAGAACCCGAACCCGAAGTAGAGCAGTATTATTATTCACGAATTTGGTGATCAAGGTCCCCGTTATGATTTGCCATTGATTTGCATATTTTGCATAACCGCGTCATTAGCTTTGACGTAGTTATCAAAATCGGGCTTAGACACACCCGGTGTTTGGATAGAGACTGAGCTTGGTATGGCGAACTTGAAAAGTCGGGGGTTGATTAATCTGAGGTTGGTAAACTTGTCCTTGATTGAAATTACTACCTCGATTTTGGTTCAAATTGTTTCCCCGATTTTGGTTGAAATTGACCCCCCGTTTCTGGTTTGTTTTGATGGTTTTTGCATAGGAGGAAAACCCGGAGGATCGAATTTGGTTAGCAACCATCTGAGGTCGGTAACTGGCATTCCCTTGGTTGTAGTTAACTGCGGCGGCTTGTGACACGTATTCTTGGATATTGTCACGATAGTCATTGGTGGCTGGACAATTTTGGTAAGAGTGTCCACCCCCGCAAGTTACACAACTTTGCTCGATCGCTTTTACGGAAGCGGGAGCTGGAGTTTGGTTTTTCTTATCGAGAATCAATGCTCTAACCATATCTTTTAAACTCACGACATCGGATTGAAACTGGCTGGGTAGAAGAGCCACTACTCACTTTTGAAATAATGGCCTTTGCTTCGTGATTGACGAACTTTGATTTTGCTCTCGTGATTTTTAGGCAATCTCGAGCATTTTTATCCAGAAAGTTACCACCCGCAGCGGAGTTCAATGATCTGATCATTTGAATTTAGGGCATTATAGAATGTATCGAGTTGATGCAATTCTGAAAACCCATGATGCGGGCATCCCCTAAGAAGATCATTGAATCGGTCCCATGCCTCGTAAAACGTCTCATCAAATTTTTGCTGAAATCTCGTGATTTCATTTCTGAGATTTGTCGTTTTAGAGGGAGGGAAGAATTTGTTAATGAATTTCGACACAAGATCATCCCATGTAAGAATCGATCGAGGGGGCTCTTTTTCAAGCCAAATCCGGGCTGCTCCCTCGAGGGAAAATGGGAAAAGCATAAGCTTAACCGACGTACTCGGGACGTTCGGGAACTTCATCGTAGAAGTGATCTTGTTGAAATATCGGATGTGGGCATGTGGGTCTTCTTTATCGTGTCCAAAAAATTGCTTGTTTTGAACAAGATTAAGTAGACCATGCTTGATCTCAAAGTTGTTCGCGGTAATTTCGGGAACAACGATCGCATCCTCGTAACCCTCGGTGGGTGCTTCGAGCAATTGCGCCATAGTTCGATTATCGTCCATCGTGACTATGGGAGGATTATCAGGTTTCTCAAGATTGGATGATTCAACAGAAGTTTGTCGGACTTGTGGTTGTCGACGTCTACGTGCTTGAGAACGAGTGCGCATGCACAAAATAGAAATATAAAAAGAAAATTTACACTAATTTTTTTTGGTTTTTTCAATGATTTATTCACAATTGATTTTAACGGACAATGAGATAAGACAACTTAAACCAAATAATCTACTTACTTCACGGTAGCTCTCAAAAAGATAAACGCACAGGTGAGCGGAGGAGTAGGAATAGCGCGAAGCTTATTTCTCCTTTCGGGTCGTAGTTCCTAGGAACAACCCTCCTTATACCCACTTTATAGTTTGTTTAACTTTTCAAGGTGAGCCGTACGTTGTAAGAGACACAAAAGGCAAGTTTTTAAATCTTTTGTTCGAGTTGGGAACCAACAAGTTCACCGGAAGTTATTATGATAATACCTCAGTTGAGAATATTATATTTTGGTATTTTTACCAATTTGTGAATTTTATTTCTTTTTATGGACAATGTTTTTATATTTTTGGTTTTTCTTTGGTTTTTATCTGATAATTATACTAATAAAAGAAAATGAAAAATATTTTTGTATTTTTTTATGTTTTTTATAAAAGAAAATATTCACAGATTCAAACACAATTTGTCAAACGTAACGAAAATCGGTATCACAGCCTCCCCGGCAACGGCGCCAAAAATTGATCCGTCCAAACCACACCTTAAAATATATATAATATATAATAAAATATAAAATATATATAGTAAGTGTAATCTGAAACAGAATCAAGAATACCGAGAAGTAGTATAGAGTGTTCCCGGGTCGTTTATCCCCAACGAGGCTGGACTGGAGAATCGATACAGTCGAAGATTTGAGTTTGAAGGAGAGAATTGATTTGAGAGTGTGGAAAAGTCAAATTAAACAATAACAAACAAAAACGTTTAAGAAAAACCTAGAAATTATGAAATTAAACTAGAAAACGAGAGCACGAATCCCGAACAAAGGGGGAAAAACCTAAAATCTTTAAAATTAACCCTACGAAGAAATTTTCACTTCTAAACTACTCTAGGGAACAAATAACGAAGAATGAAAAAGACTAGACCGAAAACGGAGTTCGTTTGACCCAAAAACGAGTCAAGACAAAATCCCGCACCCGGACCGCTCTTTAAAAAATGAAAAGTTGTAAAAATGACCCTACGAAATTTTTTATATTTTTCCTACAAACTATACGACAAAATAAAATTTTCTAAAAAAGAAAAATATTTTTTTGATAATTTTTGTATTTTTTATGAATTTTTAAAACTTTTAACTAAATTAAATTGTAAAAAATATTAAATGACTTCGAAAAATTCTGAATTTTTTTCTGAAAATACAAGACACTTTAACAATCCTAAGAAAAATAGGAACAAAAAGTTTGCTTAATAAATAAGCCCCGAATAAGCTGTATACAGCTTATAAGCTTAACAACCAAAACGAGTATAAGTAACAAGGCCCTTGAGTCTTTAACGAAAAAGACCCAAGGGCGCAGCGGTATGTGATGTTATAAAGGGGGATCGTATCGAGGGGTACCGGGTTCGAGTCTTGCTCACCCGGTTCCCTTGTCTTTCCCTTTTTTTTTCGAAAACTTCAAAAAGCAAAGTTGTTAAGCTCGTGGGGCTTAACAACTTTGTCAACTACGACTTTTGCTAAAAAGCTCTAAATAAGCTTAAAAATAAGCTTAAAAGTCGACAGTTTGCTTAAAATGGGCTTAAAGCTAGAAAAGCTAAGTCTTTTTGGACACCTTATCGACAAATAAGCTAGGCTTGGACTGAATAGGCAAAAGGGGTTTAATCTAAACCTAGATAAGCTCTATAAGCTAGAAAGCTAACACTATATAGAGTGGTTAAAAGGCTAGTGGACAGAGAAATAAAAAAAGATAAAAAGGCTACTAAAAGAAGCTTAGCCTTGTTGGACAAAATAAGTAGGAAAAGGTCAAAATAACTTTTAACCAATTTCCTATACTAAACCTAAGTATTTAGGACACAAGTGAGCTTATGAAATACTGAATAAGCTAAGATGAAAAATAAGCAATCCTACACTAATCTAAGCTAAAAACAGTCAAGAGGCAAGTTTGAGCTTAAAAATAAGCCATCAAATAAGCTCTTTAAAGGTTGAAACTTAAGGGGCTTATACAAGAGCTTATAGGCTCTTGAAATAAGCCAAGAACTTGGGCTTAAGTGCTCTTAAAGGCTAAGCAAAGAGAGCTTAAAATCTCCCCTTTGCACCAGGGGAGATTTAGGCTAAACTCAAGGGGCTTATTTGACAGCTTTATAAAAGCTGTCAAATAAGCTCAAAATAAGGAATTAAGCTTAAACAGCTAAAAAGCTCTAGGTCATGGACTTGTGCACCAATTTTGACTTTCTAAAAACCATTTTAACTTGCTGAATTTTGACAGTGCAAAGGTTGTTTGTTGGATTTTTAAATCTGCTACAAGCAAAACTTGGGATGGAATTGAACTCAAAAAGTCAAATGACACATAGGGGTTTGTTATAGCTTGTTTTTTTAACCACAAAATAACACCTTTGTTTGGAAACCTTAACTCAAAATCCAAGTGCTTATGGATATAAGCACTTGTGGCTTTTTAAAAAGTCACAGTTTAAAAAGATGGTTTAGAAAAACTTTAAAAAACAATTTTGACACTAAAAATACTTATAAAGACAGCTTAAATGAGCTTAAAAGCTTAAGCTAAAACTACTAAGTGACCTCAACCCAAACACAAAACCATTTTGACCCGTTTTAAGAGTTGACCCAAACACCCCTTTAATTTCTGAAAATGGTTTAAAAACTTATGAAAACTAAATTTCACTGAAATTTTTAAAAGTCAAACTACTTAGCTATGGAAGCAATAAAAAAGTAAAAAGATGAACTAATAAGCATTTGAAAATGGAAATAAGCTAGAACAGTTATAGCTAAATATGGCAGTTTTAAGCAACTTGCATAAAAATTGACATGAAAAGCACTAACAAGCATACATACACATTAATAAACATAATACAGTAATAAGCTAAGAAAATAAGCTGAATAAGCTTATTGCTACAGTAATAAGCAAAATCTAGAAGGAAATGTACCTTTGATCCTTTTCTCAAAAAGGATCCTTTGAAGCCTAATAAGCTCTAAATTCCTACCCTTATGCTTATAAATAAGCTAAACTAAGCCAATACCAATAAGACATCCATATCAGACTTATTCATCATGCTTTTTTCAATCCAACAGTGACTTGTCTCTAGGCTTTATATAAAAAATGTTGTGTGTCTAGGTTATATGAAAAAAACAGTCTTATATTGAAAAGCTTAAAAGATTTTTTTTAAGAAGGCAATGTAACTTTAGAAAACAAGTAAGAAAATTAATCTAATTTTCATTATAAAATGAAGCTACAAAGTTACAATTAAATGCTTTGCACTGAAACATTTAAAACATACTTAAAAACTAACTTAATACTACATGAACTAACTATCTCTAGCCACAATGGACTTACATTTCATTTATATAGGAAAAATACGACTAGTCTTTTCTTTTGTCTTCTTTTTCTTGGTGTTTTTTCGTAGACACAACACGTGAGATTGTGTTTGTTTGTGAGAGTGCAAAGGAGTAAGAGCTGCATGCCTTGGCCCTATTTTTTGTGTATGCTTGGTTCTACTATCCCAAACTAGAGTGTGATTCCTTGAACCGTTCTGGAATGTGGTGATTTTTGGTCTAATTGATATCAATTGGCAAAGCTTCTTGGTGAATCGTGGGGAAATGTAGTGGAGAGAGGTGGGGGAGGTTTGCCCATAGGGGAATGGGAGGTTACGTAAGGTAAAAGGTAGGTTTTAACCCGTGAGTTGGTTGGGATTTGAATTATGGGCGGGGAAAGGCGTGGTTTATTAAGGCTTGGAGGTGGACAGGGGATGTGTCTTTGGGAGAATTGGACATCAATGGCCCTCATGGGTGTTATGCTTGATTGCATCCATGGTCCTTGTGTTGTTATAACTTTTAGGGACTTGGAAAATTAAGTCCCCGAGAGTTATAACAACATTGAAATCACTCCGGTCCTTATGGCTATAAGTTAGGAGATTTGGCAGAATTGCCCCTTGGGGTTTATACTTTGACATCTTGGCAGTTTCTGTACTTCTCTTTTCTTTCTCTCTTTTCTTGTGTAAATATAACTTAGGGAATTTGCAATTTCAGTCCCTATAGTTATATTTTTTTCTTCTTTGACTTTCTTTTGGCTTGACCATGTTGTTGTTGACTTTGACTTTGACCAGTTGACTTTTCTGTTGACTTTTTGACTTGATTGACGTTTTCGGCTTCGATTTGGCTTTGTTCTTTCACAGTATTTTCCTATTCAAAGTTCGGTTTTGTCGTTTGGCTTCGGTTTTTCGTTACCTTTTCTTAGATTTCGTTCCTTACACAATACAATTAGCAAAACAAGCATATATTTGGCATTTTAAGTCCGTTTTTGGTTATTTTAGCTTGTTTTTAAAGGTAAAAGGTATGTGTAATTAAGCACATACCAATAATCGTTAATATATTCAACAAAGTTTCTACTATAGTTGTGTTAGATTTATCTAGCATAACAAAACCTTAACAAGCATAAGGAATTAAAGATCTATTAAAATGGGATCAACAATCGTTGATATTGGTTCACAGATTAAGGGTATGTTTTTTTGTCGTCGTTTTTTATCCGTGTAAGTTTGATTATTAAGTGTGTAAGATTTTAAAAATGGTGCATTGCATGTGGTTTTTGAAAGTATTTTTAGCTGATTTGTTTAAGTTCATGCAACTTGCAGCGGCAATTTGGGTTATTGTATTGCATGTTGTGTCGTTGATTATGGTTCTCAAATTAAGGGTATGTTTGTGGTTGTTGTTGTTGTTGGATTGTTGCTGCTAATTTTTTTTGATGTTATTGTTGTTGTTGTTGTTGCTGTTGTTGTTGTTGTTGTTGTTGCTGTTGTTGTTGTTGCTGTTACTGCTCCTGCTCCCGCTGTTGCTACTCCTGCTTCTGATGATGATGATGATGATGATGCTGATGCTGGTGCTATTGTTGCTGGTGGTGGTGTTGGTGTTGTTGTTGCTGGTGTTGGTGTTGTTGTTGTTGCTATTGTTGTTGTTGTTGTTATTGGTTGCTGGCGTTGATGTTGTCGCTATTGCTGTTGTTGCAGCTGTTGTTGTTGTTGCTGTTGTTGCTGTTGTTGTTGATGTTGCTGTTATTGTTGATGTTGTTGTTGTTGCTGTCACTGTTGTTGCTGTTGCTGTTGCTGTTGTTGCTGCTGCCGCTGTCGCTGCTGTTGCCATCGCCGTCGGTGATGTTGCTGATGTTGCTGCTGCTTCTGTTTTTGTTGCTGCTACTATTATTGTTGTTGTTTATGTTGTTTTAAATATGTTTTAAGCGTGTAATATTTTAGAAATGGTGTATTGCATGTGGTGTTTAGAAATACTTTTCGTTTTTAGTTGATTTATTAAAGTTCCTATAGCTTGAAGGGGCGATGTAGGTTATTGTATTGCCAGCAGTATCATTGATTATAGTTCTTAGATTAAGGGTAAGTTTGTTGTTGTTGTAGTTATTGTTGTCATTTTTTTTACTTTGATTTTGTTTTAGGCGTATAAGGTTTTGGAAATAATGTATTGCATTTAGTGTTTGGAAGTGCTTTTCGTTCATTTTCACAAAGGTCACTAATATATATTTTTGGCTTGAAATTTGTCAAGGTTCGAGAATAGCTTTATCTGCGCCTTTTTAATTGAATAAGGTTATAGATTAAAGGTTTATGAAAGTTGTTGGAAAGGAAAATTATAGTCTGCGTGCGGGCATCGCCATTTTGGGTGGAAACAATTTCATCGGTTTATTGTGTAGCATTTCGTTTTGTGATCCTATACATGTCGTTTGGTCACCGAGCCATTAGATGTTGTTAACTACACCATTAGATGTTATATCGTTTGAAGCTCGTTTGACAATTATTATAAATTTGTACACTACGTTTATAAATTTGGTCAGTGTTTGAGAATACACGCATCTTGTCTTGACATTTATATTAATGCAGCCATGACGTTATTTCGTCTATGTGCTGATACATTTCTACAAATCTGAGTGTCCTTCTTTCCTTTTATACATTCTTTCTCAAACAAATCTAAAATAATTGCGACGCAACGCCTAACGGACGGTTTCGTTTTGGTTTTTACAAATTCGCATTTTGTGGTTTGAAGAATTTAATGCAGAATGGCGTCGTTTGGTGGCTAACGTGGTCATTTTGTGAAGTGAATGTGTCGTTTGGTTGATTGAATTATTTGCTATGCCATTAAATATTGTTACCTTAGTCCACGAGTAAGATTTGTTGGGTTGTTTTCATTTTAAGCCTATACTCGGGTAACAAGATGGGATGTGGAAAATGGTAAGGTGGTTGAATACGAAGTTGATTCGGCCCAACCATAGTTATCACGATCAAAGCACAAAATCGAATGATGTCTTGATCATCATGTGACGTGTTTTGTAAAATATCTTTCAAAAAGGTTCACAATTATTGATTGAAGGAAGATTGAGTGTGAGGTTGGTGTGCCTTGATGAGGTTTGTCATCGTATGTCTGGTCTAGTCAAGAGGGCAATTATGTTGCATGATTTATTGTGCCTAAAGAATGTTAGTTTTGATATGGACGCGTACATAGGCTGGGCTTAATTTGGCAATGATGATTTTTTTTGTTTCCTTGTGTAAATAGAAGGATGGTTGATCGTGAGATTTACTCAAATCAGCAACCTCTTTGATCGCAATTGAGACATGAATTAATCTGAGCTGATTTTGTCCTCAAATGTGTGACCAATTATCTATTCAACGGAGATTCAGAATACTATGGTTGATAATGATATTATATCTATATTACATGTGTTGTCTGATTGGCATTGGTAAGAATTTTAGAATAAACGTATCTTGGCCAAGAATTTTTATTGAGCCATCCTATTTTAATGGTGTCTCAGCCTTTGAAAAAGCGTAAGAAGCACACCTAATGTATAATAGCTATTTCAATGTTCAGACATTCTGAATTGGATAGACGATGATGATAAATGTGCGCTGAGATGTTTCGCTGAAATTGGTTAACGATTGACAATGATCATATCTTGGCGGGGTATTTATAGTAATGTAGCTATATCGGTTATTGCTTCTTTTTCTTATTAAATTTTGAAATTGGTCTTTGTTTCAAGGTTGTCAGGATCAGGATCTTACCTAGGATCGTTTTTGGCTTTGCAAGATCGTAATCATAAGATCGGATCGGGATTGTAAGATCCTATGAATATATATATATATATTTTTTTTGTGTATGGTTATTTTTTTATATTTCTATTTGTTTTTATATAATATTTTATATGATGGGCATTTACATATATCCCAAAAACACTTCAATATTTACATATTTTATCAAAACATTCTTTAATAGCGTTGTACATCATGCATTGATAACTTGTTATTTAATTTTTCAAGTTTTATTGGGTATATATGAAATTCTCAAATTCCCCCTTATATGATAAATGAATTTATATGGATGATAAAAGAAAAAGTTATATGTTTAAGTATTGTGGTAGTAGAACGTTAGATATATTGTAATACATACTTGCATAAAGTTCATTCATGTTTCAATCGATAAATGAATGATTTGGATACACAAAAGATACTACATACGTGCACCTACTTTATGTTTTAATCTATAAACGATTCTATATAGAAAAGAAATATGAAACAGTCTTAATGAAAATTTATAAACCTTATCCTAAATGACCAAAAGTCTAAAATAATGTCATTCTACGATCCTACGATCCTGAAACGATCCTACTTGAATTGCAATCTTGTTACAATCCTGATCGTTTTTTGTGTGTGGGATCGTAGGATCGTACGATCCTATGATCAGGGCCGCGATTTTGACAACCTTGCTTTCTTTCAGCAATCTTCATGCACAGTTGAGAATAGGCACATATTGGCAAGAAATTTATATTAATGCAACCATGGCGCCTAGCGAACGATGCCGTTTTGGTCTTTAAAAATTGTCATTTTGTGGGTTTGAAAGATTTTTATGCATAAGGATGTCACTTGGTTGTTAGTGCAGTCGTTTTGTGAAGTGCCTGTGTCGTTATGTTAATGGGTTGTTTGTTGGGCCATTAGATATTGTTACCTTAGTTTCTGAATTAGATAGGCGATGATGATAAATGCGTCGTTGAAACGTGTCGCTGAAATTGGTCAAAGATTGAGATTAACGGTATCTTGGTGGGGGTATTTATGGTAATGCGGCCATGTTTGTTATTGCTTTTTTCCCTGTCAAATTCCTACAGATATGAGCCTCCTTTCACTATAAAAAAATGCCATTTTACCACACCTTTTTGTACACACTTTAAAAAAGTAAGTAAAATATTTTGAGTTTGTTGACATTTATAATTGTGTAAAAGTTTGTTACATAAATAAGTGCAAACAAATTTTGAAAAACAAAATAGTTTCCACGCTTATATTTGTTGCAAATAAAGATGAAGTGTGGAGGATTTAGGTGTTACAAATGGAGTCCACATATAAAAGTGTGAACAAATTATGAATTTTTCCACACTTAAAAATGTGGACTTTTATTTACAACAAATATAAGTGTGAAAACCTTTTACTTTTTAAAACTTTGTTCACACTTATTTATGTAACTATTTTTTACACATTCATATGTGTTAATAAACTTACAATTTTTTCCACTCTATTTAAAAGTGTTTACAAAAAAGTATGGTAAAATAAACTTTTTTTTGCAGTGTCCACTTTTTCACTGCATCAATCTATATGCACAATTGAGAATAGGCGCGTCTTGGCAAGGCATTTATATTATTGCAGCCATGACGCCTAGTGAACGGCGTCAAATTATACATTAGGCGTGCGAACGACGTCGTTTTGACATTAATGAGGTCGTTTTGTACTCTTGTTATGTCGTTTGGTTAAGTGGGGTTCTTAGTTGGGCCACTAAAACATATATTGGGTCACTAGATTATAGTATAGATTTTTTCTGCCTACCTTCATTTTCCTTCTTATTTAAATACTATCTCCAGGTTTTTCTTTCACCAACCTTCATGCATGATCATCCATATTTTCATCTCTCTCTATGTATTAATGTGATCGTTTTGTGAAGTCCCTGTGTCGTTCGGTTTATTGGGTTGTTTATTAGGCCATTAGATATTGGTACCTTAGTTTATGAATTCGAAGGCGATGATGATAAACATGTCGTTGAAATGCTTAGCTGAAATTGGTCAAAGATTGAGAATAACCATATCTTGGCGGGGAATTTATAGTAATGCGGCTATGGCGGTTATTCCTTCTTTATCTTGTTAAATTCTCACAGATCTGAGCCTCCTCTACTTTTATCACTGAAATTAGGCATTGTTTCAGAAACCTTCATGCACAAGAATCTCATATCGTGCTCATAAATGAAATGACACCGTTCAGTGTTATGCCATGTTGTTCGATTGTTTCTGCCATGTTGTTTGGTAATTTTTTGGGCCGTTTTCACTTATGGTTTGCGTCTGACTCATTAGATGTTGTTTGTTGGCTCATTTTGGCTATAAACTAGGCAATAAATCTTCCAAAAAAATTTGCAATATCTAATTAAAGGAAGATTGGGCATGAGGTGGGTGTGCCATAGCAAGGTATGTCATCATATGTCTGATCTATTCAAGAGGACACGCATGTTGCATAATTTAGTAAGTCATAATTATTTTTATGCTTTCCTAAAAAATATTGAATACATTGACATATATCATTATTGAATTTTTGAATCTACATATGTTTTGGCAAAACTGTCTTCGACTACTTGGATGAATTCTTTAACACAGACTGTATTTATTATATTCAGGCATATCCAAGCAAATTTTGCACGAAGGGTGTTGAATGTTTGGAGTGAGAAGTGGAAGAAATCGATAACTAGAGGTTTGGCGATGAGGAAATTGAGAAAATAGAAGTTCATGAATTTCTAAGAGTAAACAAATCTCGATATGGTTCATTTCATATCCAACCAGCTATCTTTGAATGTTTTGCAATTGCATCTTGGTAGGGCGTTTATATTAATGCAGCTTTTACGTTTATTTCCTCTTTGTACAGATATATTGTTACAGATTTTAATTATTAAATTTAATGTATACATATTATATTAGTTTAATTGTTTTAATAATCTATAGAAATTAGTTATATCTGTATTCTATATATAATAAGCTTAACAAATCAAAAATTAAAATATAATTTGGAAAAAAAGATCCCAACTGCACATGCTAACTTTCATGTCGGTGTCCAATTTTAACAGAAAACATAAAATGAAACTTTGGCAATGAATATATGTATTGTGAAAAATATTAGGATATTACGCCTTTGTTAAAAAAAAAAAAATAAAAATAGCAACGCCGGTGGCCGGAAGGGAGAGCGCCTAGTAGTTTTTACTTCTAAATTAATACCAAAAATACTATCAAGGTACTAGCCAAAGCATCAGGTGCGAAAAAAGGCGAATGTTGTTCTGAGGCTAATTATTTTTAAATTGTGTTTTGCTTTTTGAAATTAATACTTAAGAAGTTCACATTCAAATGTTGTATTTGTATTTTTTTGTGCAATAAATAAAAAAAGTTGTTTAATATGGGTTCGAAGGCGAATGTTGTACAAAGCAATGGGTTCGAAGGCGAATGTTGTTTAACGAATGTTGTTCGGAGGCGAATTGTTTTGAATCTGAGTTTTGCTTTTTGAAATTCATACTTAAGAAGTTCACATGCAAATGTTGTATATGCATTTTGTTGTTCAATAAATTAACAAAAGTCCATTAAAGTCCAACGGTTAGAATATGTGCTTTCTCCTAGGAGACCCGTGTTCGATTCCTGTTGGTGAATATCTTTTAATCTTACAATCATAATTAGCAAGTGTGTTGGCTGAAAATTTTAAGTCTTTCATAAATAGAATGTTCTAGATGCTTCATATATAGTAGAGATTGATTCATTGATACAATGACTCAATTCTTAATTGGTACTATTAACTCTTCACGTCTCAATCATTATGGAACATATTACAATCGTTTACTACTTATATCTTATTTAACTTGACCAAATAGTTTCGTACCCTGAACTTAGTTAAATGGAATTTTCAGTACCTTGAATTTTTAAAGATGCATAATGGTACCCTTGAACTTAACTAAGTGGGATTTCTACTACCCTATATCCACTTAAAAGTTTAGCCTCTAACGAATTTAACGGACCTTGTCCTTAAAATTAAAATAATCCTATTATAACCACCAAATATAGGTAGAAACAAGTCGAGTTGAGCCCAAGATTCGTTGAAAATCATAAGTCTCGAGTCGAGCTCATTTCGAACTTATGATTTCAGCTTATGTTCGGCTCGTAACGAGCCATGCTTATATAAGCTCGAAACGATCCAAGTTTAAACGAGCTCAAGCCCGAGCTCGGTCATTGTTTGGGGCTCGTTTAATAAGAGAGTTCAAGCCTTAGCTTTATATATGCGTTTACCATGTGTAATT